>APFE030867243.1:211239-228535 GCA_000404065.3 Pinus taeda
AATGGCTACAATCCTTGGGTACAATAGCTTTTAATTTTCAAGAACTTTTCATGAAATTTTCTACGGAAGGGAAGGAAGTTGAATTAAGGGGTATTGCAGGCAAACTAGGAAAGATAATCAGCTCTAACGGTATGACAAAGATTCTAAAAAAGGAACAAAAAGGTGTAATTGCACAATTATGTTCACTAGATGTTTCCACATCGGAATCATCTATTTCTCTAGATCTCCAAAAATTCCTGGACAATCATTCCAAGGTATTTGAGACTCCCAAAGGTCTCCCACCTATACGTGATCATGATGATGCTATTCATCTGATTCCAGGAAGTGTTCCTCCAAACATTAGGCCGTACATATATCCCTATGTCCAAAAGAGTGAAATTGAACGTATGGTTGCAGAAATGCTAGAGGCTGGTATTTCAACTGAGTCAAAGTTCTTTCTCTGCTCTAGTAGTATTTGTGCACAAGAAGGATGGATCATGGCGCATGTGTCTGGATTATAGGGAGCTCAACAAGCTCACTATTAAAGATAAGTTTCCCATTCCTGTCATTGATGAATTACTAGATGAATTGCATGGATCAATTTACTTCACAATTTGGATCTTCGTTCAGGATATCATCAAATCAGAATGAAGATTGAAGACATTCTGAAAACAACGTTTAGAACTCATGAGGGTCATTATGAATTTCTGGTCATGCCTTTTGGCCTTACCAATGCACCTTCAACATTTCAAGGTTTGATGAACTCAATTTTCAAACCATTCCTTAGAAAATTTGTGTTAGTATTTTTTGATGATATACTAATCTACAACAAGTCTTGGAAGGATCATGTTGAACATGTTGACAGGGTGCTACAACTATTGGAGGAGAAACAATTATATGCAAAAAGATCCAAATGTTTCTTTGGAGTCCAGGAGGTGGAATATTTGGGTCATATTGTATCTCATGAAGGAGTTAAGGTAGACCCTAGCAAAAGTAAAGCCATTAAGGAATGGAAAATTCCCACATCCATAAAGCATCTGCGAGGATTTCTTGGGTTGACAGGGTATTATCGCAAGTTTGTTAAGAATTATGGGAGAATAGCAGCACCTCTAACAACATTATTGAAGAAAGATGCTTTTTCATGGACTCCGGAAGCAACAAAGGCCTTTGAACATCTTAAAGACGCAATGTGCCAAGCACCGGTCTTAGCTACACCGGACATCACAAAAACCTTTATTGTGGAATGTGATGCTTCAGGAAAATGGAATTGGTGTTGTTTTAATACAAGATGAAAGACCCATTGCTTTTGAAAGTCATCCAATCAAGGGAAAGTTTTTACACAAAGCTATTTATGAGAAGGAAATGCTATCAATACTCCATCCACTTAACAAATGGCGACCCTACCTAATGGGAGGACACTTCAAGGTAAAAACGGATCATGATAGCCTTAAGTACATTTTAGAACAAATATTATCCCCTGAAGAGCAACAAAAGTGGGTTACAAAGATGTTGGGTTATGACTTTGAAATCATCTACAAAAAATGGAAACAAAATGTGGTGGCAGATGCACTCTCAAGAAAGGATGAGGATGTGGAAGCATTGTTGTGCGCCATTTCTATTATCCAACCGGATTTCATAAACAAAGCAAGGGAGGAATGGAAGAATGATGAAGAAGTGTGGGCACTTATTTGAAAGTTAAAACAAGATTCCAGTACATCGTATATGTTTAGCTGGAAAAATGATTCATTATGGTACAAAGATCACTTATACCTCTGTAAGAATCCACAGCTAAAACAAAAGATTATTATGGAATTGCACACTTCTCCCTTAGGAGGGCACTCGAGATTTTTAAAAACTTACCACGGGGTTAAGAAGAAATTTTTTTGGGATGGCCTTAAATGAAATATTCAAAAGTTTGTGGCGGAATGTTTGGTGTGCCAACAAAATAAAGTTGAAACAATTAAGACACCGGGTCTATTACAACCTTTATCCATTCCAAGCCAACGTTGGGAGGAGGTTCAATGGATTTTATCACAGGTTTACCCAAGTATGAAGGGAAAGAGTGTCATCATGGTGGTAGTTGACAGACTTACCAAGTATGCACACTTTTGTGCATTGTCACATCCATTTAAAGCCAGTACAGTTTCTACTACATTTATGGAAACAATTCAAAAGCTACATGGAAACCCAAAGATTACTGTAAGTGACAGAGATCCCATTTTCACTAGAAATTTTTGGACAAAATTATTTTCTTGTCTTGGTACTCAGTTAGCTCACCGCTCATCTTATCATCCTCAATCTGATGGACAAGCTAAGATAGTAAACAAATGTTTGGAAGGATATCTTCGTTGCTTTGTATCTAATAAACAAATACAATGGGTCAAATGGTTGCCTCTCGCTGAATGGTGGTATAACACTTCCTTCCATACAGCAATAAAAATGACCCCATTTATGGCACTTTATGGGTATCAGCCACCATCCATCACATCAAATTTAAGAGAAAATTCTAAGGTTCAAACAGTCGAACATCACATCGAAAAAAAACAACAAGTCCTCCAACTCTTAAAGGATAACCTCGTCTTGGCACAGAATAGAATGAAACAACAGGCAGATCAACATCCTAGCGAAAGAAGTTTTGATGTAGGTGATTGGGTAATCTTATGGCTAGAACCATATAAGCAAATGTCCCTCAAGCAAGCTAAGAAGGATAATCAATTATCACCAAAGTATTATGGTCCGTACAAGGTGTTGCAAAAGATTGGTACTATGGCATACAAGAGCTTCCTGCAGCTTCTCGATTGCACCCAGTTTTCCATGTTGCATGTTTAAAGAAGGTTATAGGTGATAAGCTCCCAGTTCAAACAATATTGCCAGAACTTGACGAGGAAGGAAAAATTATATTGGAACCAGAAGGAGTCACAGAAACAGAACCGACAACTATGGAAGATTCCAATTTTAGAGATCTTTTTAAGTGAGAACTTATCTATGAAGTTTCCACAGGAGATGAGAATTATACAAAGCATCCAGAACTACTCAGGGTTGAGGACCACACTTTTTTAGTAGAGGGAAAGTTGGGTTCCTATAATACTAGTGATTCCCCATACTATTGTAGTTGTACGCCTTATTAATATTGTGTGCCCCTATTGAGCTGATATTGTTATTACTGTGCCCCATAGAATCCCTCTATGTTATTGTGGCTTTATATTATTATTGTTAGGTCGGGCTAGGTATATTGTGACTCCTTAGACTCCTTATATAGAAAGGAGGTTTTCATTTGAATCATTTCAGGAATTGTTCATTATGAATGTAATGGAGGTGCCCCCTCGAGAGGTGAATTCTAAGGTGTTCTCTATCTTTTCTTCTTTTCTGAGTTGGTTTTCATAACGGTATTAGTATGTATGTATATGTATAACATATATATATACACAACACACATGCATATTATTGTTATATATTATATTATATATATGTATATATATTTCTGCTAATTGTATTATGCGTTGAATAATTGTATTTTATGCCATATAATGATGAGACATCACTCATAATTCATAGAATTAATCCACCATTGGAACCTCACAGTTGTACCAATTAGTTGTAGCAAATGAATGTGTATGACAAGGGAATCGATGTGTTGGTATCAATGTCCCAGGATTCGTTTTTCATAATGGTCGTGACAAATACGTAAACTGTATGGGTGGTTATTTGAATCTAAACTAGATGAATATATATTCCCTCTTTTCTGTTGTTGGTATTACACATGAACATTGTTGTTTTTAATTAAGATCACAGATCTCAAATTGAAAAGTGGTTTTTCTGTTGCACATAAAAGTTTTTCCATGTTCAATTTATGAATTTGGAGGTTTTAGTGAGTGAAATCATCTTGACTTTTGAATAATCTGTGATATTATGGTAGAGGAAAATTTGAGAAAAAAAACTACAGCAAAATTGTAGGGATCACCACAGTTGTTGTTGTAAATGTTGACGCATTATGCACAGACTCTACTCGTCTGTCCCGTGCCTTCACCCTTGTTGCATTGGATTGACTTACATGAATTGTTTGACTGAATGGTGAAATCAGACGTTGTTTCCTGAAGTAGAAAAGCAACTGCATAAATGTTGAGTCTTGCTTAATTTGCTAAAACAAAGAAGTGATTCTTTACCTTTAAAAAAAATGTTAAAATTAATATTGCATATTATAAGTTAAGAAGCATGTGGTTTGGAATTATTATGCATAATTTTTAAGCAAACAAGTTAAAACAAAATAACATGAGATCATCATGGAATTTTTTCTTACCATATATCTTGATTCGTTGGCTTGTGAATGGATTGGGAAGTCTAAATGTTGTTTTTATTTTGGTTATGGAATTAAACAATGCATATTGTACATGGAAAGACCATGTCATGGCAGGTTATACCATAATAGGTGCCAACCCTAATACATGCCATGATCTTCGCAAGGAGACATGTATTGCTAAATTAAATCAAAAATCAGTTCACTGTGGGACTTTTCGTCAGATGAAACATTCGTTGCTGCAACGATGACTTGGCTTCGATGGTGGCTAAAAACATAAACGAAGAGACACATATAATGAAATGAATTTAATTCATGGAAGTTAACTTACATGTTTCCTTTTTATTGTAAATGTAGTGATGGTTGGAATTCGACGAGGATTTGACATGAATGTGGTATCTCTTTTACTATGATTCAGATCAATTTTTTTAACCACCATGATAGTTTTAAAAATTTCAATGTAATTGTTTTCGGCAGAAGAAAAAAAGTAACGAGAAGAAAATTGTTAAATAACTCTGGAATTTCATATGAAATGATTTATAGAAGTGACAAATACCTAACTGTAGCAGTAGGTAATGGGTTTTAACTTTAATGGGTGCCAGTACCACCGCATGAAAAATATGCTAGAAACTTTGCAAGACCATAGATAATGTTCTCTTTAATCAAATCTCTAAAGCTCTATTTAAAAAAGAAAAAAAAAAATCAATTTTCTGTAAACTTAGCTAGAAAACTACAAGTTAATATGTACCTTCTGCACATATCGCATAATGCATTGATTTTTTCTCCTGGGTTGATCAGATGTTTCCAAGACTCAATAATCTTCTTTACTTGATTAAATTCAATATGAAAAAATATAGAGATGACTTTAGAGTTTATGTAGCTTTTCCAATTTTGTGACTAATAGGCAAGAATTTGATTTCAATAGAAGCTACTCGTATAATTTACCATAGTGATCTTGTGTGCCATGCTAATCTCCAAATTACTTCTCATAGTAGGATTCAAATAAGCATTATGGAGGGTTAAATCAAGTCCATAAATTTGACAGAGTGCCCATTTCAGTACATTGATACATGCAAATAATGTGTTTGATGTATATTTTCTTTTGGGTGATGCAAATAAACTGAGTAGCCATGATAAACTTCACCTTGTATTGGGATGAATTCGGATAAGTCAACTCTCAAAATAAAAAGTATGACATTTCCCCACAAATACCCCTTCCTTGCACAAATTGCTATGTTAATGCAAATTAATAACGAGGGTGTTGCACTTCCATGTGGTGGCAATAGAACATGAAGAATAATAGAAACAATTAACCTATTTATTATTGTCAACAGGTTATGAACATTTGCAAGTTGCTTGAGAACTGTATCCTAGCATTTGTGTATATATAAAACTTATTGTGTGCTTATGATAAGAAGCAAGGGAGTGTATGATCAAATTATGAACGTGTCTAAAACCATAGATTTAAGACACCATGGAATAATATAGTAAGATTCGATGAATAACCAAGTACTTATCAATTCCTATAGTTATATGAAAAATTCTTACAACTAAGTTATTATTTCATGCTTAAACTATATTTCATAATCAACAGAGGGCTTCAAATGATGATGATTGATTTTATAAGTATGGACATGATATACAAATATGGCACGAAGAATTAATGATATGCTATGTTGCATATGGCTATTAGAATTTCTTCATGATTGGCTGAATAATTTTTTTTACCTTAATATTGATTATGCTCAAATGGTTATTAGGAAATTGCTTTGGTATGATTACATTCGAAAGTGAAGAAGTAAGATGATGTAAAGTTACTTTTATCGAGTTTCCTCCTAGGTAAGGAGTTTAAAATATTGTGAAAGTTCAAAATTTAAACAATGGATAAACACTCTTATGTGGACACCAAGACATGATTAAAACACAATTCTTACAAATATGAATAGTGGTATAATTAATTGATAGTCATGAAAAAACTTAGTCATCAGATTAGTACACTATTAATCATGTTGAACAAGTAATGCAAAGAGAAGCAGAATATGATTACTTAATAATACGCTATCTTTGTGACTTCCAAGTAGAACTCATTGGGAAATACAATGAGTTTCATGGATGTGCTTTAACATGTGCAAGAATTACAGGTTATTACAATTAAACTATGATAAAATTAAAGAAGAAATTACCTTGTATGTGGGAGAACTTGGGGTGTAATTGACTTTGGATAAGAAATCCAAGATTAAACTATGATGTCTAACAACATTAAAGGAATATAATCATGACACAATTAATAAACATACAAGTTGTTGGATAGTATAGTACGAGGAAGAGAGACTCCATGGAAAATGATCTAAATACAACTTAAAGGAAAGAAAGCCTTATTAGAAAAATGTGCATGGTTAAATTAACATGCATAGGTTGGAATCTATGGGATTTCGGTTGAGTAAAGAAAGAGTCACAAAGTGCATGTTAATCTAACTTAAATCAGAACAACCTATTGTACGCATACATAATGGAAATCTAGAAGCAAGCCTTGATGCTTCTTCGAAAAATGTCTCTGAGGTAGTAAGCAGAAAATGGGTAAAGCAAAAAGATTTTGCAGAATTACAGCTCATAATGATCTAAAAAAGTAATGTTAGCACATGCATCAAATAAGATAAGAGAGGGTAACCAATATCTTGGTCTTAAGGATATGAAGTGGAGAATAGTATAAGTTTTCACTTATAACTTCTACATGGGAGTTGTATGCAGGTCCATACTATTTAACCATAATGTTAGACCTACATGAAAATTATCATAACCAACAAGGTGTTGGAACAAGGAAATCCTAAGAACTGATTATTAAAGTATGTAATTATTACTAAGAACTAATCAAAGATAATCTAAGGGGCATGAGATTTCAAGTATCTATGATAGACTAAGTATCATAGTCTTCTTTATGATGTATTTTATTAGAACCTAGTACAAGTGACAGATTAAATTCCCAAAACTAAAAGTTAGGGGTATGATTGAGTTATAGTATGCATGATGAGTGTGGATGATGACTGTTATAGAAATGGAACAAGTCCATCAAAGTGCTTAGCAAGAAACTGAAGATGGTTTGTTCTACTTAGCAAAGATAGATAAAGGAATGTTTAGCATAATGCTAACATGATTGAAAACATGTGGATAAGTGTATGTCATGCAAGTGATGGTATGGGCATTGTATGATATGCAGTGGTATAGATTGTACTATGTACAAGTAGTACATATGGTACCAATATGGATATATTCTTGTGTTGTGCTTATCAAAAACCCCCCATTTATTAACGTTAGTAGTAAAATATACTTTAATACATGGGGACCCTTTCAAAAATATATATATACCCAAAAAATCAATCCTCGCATGTAGGTATTTCTTTTATTTTTAGAATAAATCAAGATATCAAACAAATCTTATAAAACCATTAAAATGCTACTTTTTCATATTTAGCATGAAATGCATCACAAACGATACCTTTCTAACCCACCATGATCTACAATGAAACAATAAAAAAAGAAAATCTATATTCAAAAAACAATCATAATGTTAGAAAGTCGTTAAAGCTTCTTTAAAAAGCTAAAGTCTCGTATCACAACATCGATGTTTATAAAAAACTTCTCTTAAGAGACTACCCCGAAGGATTGCGATCTGCGGAATTGTGATGGTATAATAGCCTTCTCGCATTGCATTTCAGTCATACAACACAAGCCTCAACCTATTATATGCCGATATTGTGAAATGTGATCTCAACCTAGACCCACCTCTTAATATTTCCACCAACACATGCGGAGGTCCATTATTCGTTAAAAAGAAGCCCGACAAGTGATGATGCTTGTTTCTCGCATCTCACCTTTTGTACAAACTCAAAAAATGGTAACTTAAACAAAAATGAATTATGTGATATAGCGATCTGCGATATTGCTTTACAAATCGCAATAATTTCTATTATCACAGTTTAAAGGCTCACCACCCAAGGAGATTGTTTCCCAATTTACGATGTGAATATTTATGGACATTCAAGTTAAAGGATAACAGATCATTAGTGGGAATTTATGAAGAATTAATTGCATTTGTGTGTGAAAGGTCATTTAGCATGATTTGATATCTTCTTACATGATTTCAAATAAAACACCTTTATCACCTTTATTGGTTTTCTTCATTGATTCATTCCTACATTCAGTATCATTTTTATCTGATAAACTATTCCTCTTGAAACTTTCAAAAAAAAGCCACAAAACAAGAAACTGAAAGCAATGGTGAAGAAAGGGAAAGCAGTCACCTCTTAGAAGTCAGAAATGACTGCTCTGTTCACAGATACTATATGTAATAAGGAAGCAAGGATGCCTACATGGGAGGCTATGTATCACTTACTAGAGGAAGAGCAACGAAGCATTCTTGAGACAACAATTACAGTTGATGGGTGCAATTCCTCTGATGCTTTCATAACTGATCTTGCGTGCTAATTTCTGCAACGAATAGCCGCACGACCAAAAA
This sequence comes from Pinus taeda, assembly GCA_000404065.3. Taxonomy (NCBI): domain Eukaryota; kingdom Viridiplantae; phylum Streptophyta; class Pinopsida; order Pinales; family Pinaceae; genus Pinus; species Pinus taeda. Next base: position 220,026 of record APFE030867243.1, read on the forward strand.
TAATCCCCTATACCGACATGGTTAAGTGGATCATTGATGAAGCTAATATATCTGGCAGAGAATTCAAAATAGGAGGCCAGAAAGTTATAGGATATTTCATTCCAGATAACCTAAGGCTTATGTACCACCTACAGGAGCCATAGGTTACCTACAACAACCAATTTTTTCAGAAATTTGTCAAAGAAAATGAGGACTTGGCAGACTGCACAAAGAATTGGTCAAATAATGATGAAAGAATCAAGAAAGACAAAAATGGTATGTACACCACTGCATCTGTTTGTTCCCCTTTCTGTTTTGCTATGACTATGTTATGCAGACTATTTTGAAAACCCAACCGTAAGAAATTCTCCTTAGAATGGTTTCCCTTAATCGATGCAGCCGTTAATGCAACAATAATAGATTGGGCACAAATCCTATATAATAATTTATCTAAAGCAATTATGGAGTATAGAAGGAAAACAAGTATTACTTTGAGGGTTTAACCTTCATTTTTCATGACTGCTTATATAGTGGATGCTACTTGTTTTGGTTGTAAATTCCCTCTTATGGCATGAAAGTCGACTATTCAATATCTACTTCCAATTCACATCCACCGAAAAAGACATGTTGGAATCCAATTTTGAACCACATTTTTTCAATATTTGTCACTGGGTTATGCTTCCTATCCATAAACAAATTTATAACTGAGATGCCTGTAGATTCTCCCAAGAAGCCAAGATAGACATCCTCCCAGCAGCCCAATGGTTTGGGGAAGAAACATTTATATATACTAGAGTATTTGGTAGCATCGCCTCTCCCCATGTTCTCCCTTTATATGACATAGATAAATTAATGGCTACAGAGATAGCCTATCAGACACGCAATGAAGGAGGGATGAACAAAACATTGAAGGAGTCAAAGAAGGCCATTTGGCCTCAATTTCCTGTGTCATGTGGAGTGCTTGCATTACATGACCTTGAACATGCATTCATGGAAGTAGATAATATGTTATCTCTGCGATTACCTAAGCTCCCCAAAAGACAATATGACCCATTCGGTATTATCAAGGATTTTACCACTATGGTCAAAATAAAGATATTCAACAATGAGAAGGACCCATTTGATGATGTTTTCTTACAGAAGAATACCTTCAAGGAAGTGAAGCATATGGCACAGATACTTTTTGATCAAGAGGGTCTTGAAGCATTTTATAGCTATAGAGAAAAGAGATTATCAAAGGTACCATTAGACCAATTGTTAATTGAACCAATAAGGGAGCCCACTCCTAGTGTAAGCATAGATGGTGACTCTAAGGAAAGATCTAAAACTTATTCTTGAGAGGAATACCAAGAGAAATCTGCCAAGGGATCTGAAAAGTCATCAGAAAATAGGAAAAGCAGGAGCAGAGAATCAATCCAGGATACAGCTCGGTCTGCAGCAAAGATAGATGGAAAAACTTCGACCATCAAGCAAACTGAAACCCATACTCCCTCTATACAACTAATAAATCTTCAAGTGATTAATTTGGAAGATGAGTGGGATAATTTCAACATGAAACTCAACATAGAGGAACAAGCACCGGAGACGCAAATGACACATCAAGAAACAACTTCGAAAATTATAGTAGGGGGAACTATGAATACTCAAGAAATAGAACACATTCCTATTACCCCCACCTCTGAGATTGTTTTGAGAATAGAAGAAATTCCCCCGCTTGATGTATTTTACAGCCCATGGCACAAGGCTATTATTAGGAGACAGAGAAATAAAAGAAAATTGGAATCCATAACTATTACCACTCTAGACGATGAGTCGATGGATGTCCTCTGGAAAGACTCATCCACCAACCCATCAGCCAACCTCACCAGGCTCACGCAGTTCACAGGTGCATAGGCTACGATAGCCATTCACAAATAAACAAAGGTACAACTGTTTCTTAAAGAAAAGGAGGCAAAATTTTGTTACTAGAATAGCAGTTACAACAAGCCAAAACCAACCAACAGGCACAAATAAAATTGGCTAAGTTATAGTAAGAGTTCCAACAAATTTAAATAGAACATCAAAGCAGCTTGGTAGGTAAGTTCGCACAGATACAGAGCATAACAGATCTACATAAGGACAACCCAAATATTGGTTAGTTTGTCACCAAAGAACTTGACCTCAGCTCCTAGCTCACACACCAAAAAGAATTTCTATGTCAAAGGATCTCGCAGTGGAGCTCTCACTGTGAAACAAGTGACAAATTAACAAGCCAATTTGTGGAAATGCAACTTGAATATGATGAAATTCTTAAAAAGGTTTCAGATTTCGTAACTTGGCAAAATTATGAAAATGGGTGAAGAGCCAACATGCCCAAACTGGATGAATCACATAAGGAGATCTTATTTGCAAGTTGGGATTCTCAGCTCAAAGAGGCAGAATAAGCAACAGAGGATACCACAGTAGTGGCAAACAACGTCATTGAAAATGTAAATGAAAATTTACATAGTGCTAATCATGTGGCAGAGACCACCCTTGGTTTCCTTCCAAATGCAAAAAAACTTGAATTACAGTGGAAACAGGTAGTAGAAGAAAGAGCAAAAGCAATTAGGCAAGTCACCAGGTTAAACTGAGAGGCATTTTGGCAATATCTGGTAAAACCGCATACCTAATGGATGACCCTGAAATGCCAAATTGATTCTATCGAGTAAATGGTGCCAACGCTCATCAATGTCATGTTTATAGGACAACTGAAAGCTGAAGTCAGCCAACCTACACTCCTAAGCACCATGCTAAATGTTTTTTATTTGAAAGATCGAATGTAGGATTAATCATTATGCACATATTTATTTTTGTTTTATTTTGCTTAAATTGAGGCAGGTAATTTAAACCTCCTCAAATTTTTTTGTAATAATATATTTTTAGTTTCATAAGTTAGTATTTAAACCCCTATCAGCATTTAGAGAGGGGTCCATAAATTTTATCAGAAAAATTCTTCAAAACACACACTTTTGTCCCTTTTAGGAAGTTCTGGTGAAATTAATGGAACATGATTTATTTTCTACTTGAATTTGACATCTTCTACTGAAATTGCAATTATGTAATCTTAGATGATGTTGGATGATTTTGTCACGCGGAATGAGTCGATATTACAGACAAGATAGACCTTCCTAGAATCTAATGAAGACCTAATGACAAACAAACCAACCAAACACTATCTTTCTCTCAATGTGCTTTATAAGTAATGGGAAACAAGTGTGTTTTAAAGCCTACCTCATGTCCAACGCAAGTTTGGAGATGCCTTCACTCCTTTGATCCAAGTAAATTCCTTTGTCGCAAAACTGCAAACACAAACAAGGCAAACGATTAAATATCACCTGAATATCCAATATTATAAAACATATTTAACATGAAGGTCAAGGAGTCCATGAAACAAATAACATGAGATACTTGTTGAGAAAAATGAGCTTGATTGTATTAATTCAAAAGAGAAGAACCTTACAACCTTTGCCTTGACGCTGTACAAGCTCCTCCCAGTCCAACAAGAAGTCTCCTCTACTTTGACAAGCTTCACTCACTCCCTAATGAGGCCAAAAAGGTATGAGATCTCTCCTCTTAATCTCAAATAGGAAGTCTTGATTTCACTAGCATTTACCCTCAAAAGTTCCGCTTCTAACCTCCCTGGCCACTGACCCAATGCCTCAATTTATAGTGCAATGGAGATCAGTTACCAGCTCCTCCTTCAAAGGGATAGAGTCCTCCTTCAAAGGGATAGCTCCTCTCAACAAGGGATTAGTTCCTCCTATGATGGGATGCATGAACCACTTGGAGCGAACAATCCACGTAACAAATGCTTCTAGACAACTCTAGAATTAACCCAAGATGAGTTTTTTAAGATAAAGATTGCGCCTTTTGACTTTTACAGGGGTATGCACCCTCCCATTTACATACAGAGCATATAAGTACGCAGATAACTTGAACAAAAGGTGCGGGCCCGCAGGAAAAAGTAAGAGAAAGTATGGAACTAGAGTTACATTGCTTTTTTGATGTCTTTCTCTCATTCCTAAAGCTTGTTTTGAAGAGCTGAGGTTTAAGACTTGCTTAGGAAGCTGGTATAGGTGGTGATAGACCTACACTAACTGCAAATAATCAAGGTGACGATATTCTTTTGTAGCAGATTGCCCCCTAAAGTGCGAAGTCTATAGTATATGAGGATTTTTCATTTATCATATAGGAAGAGTGAAGTGCTTTATCATTTCGAGGATCATCTTGCGGAGAGCCCGGTTGGAACCTGTAAAAACATTCAATGAAAAATATATATATGAGATCATATCATCACTGAGGTAGGCATTCCCATACTCAGACAAAAACTGACTAAGAGACTGAAAACTGACTAGAAGACTAACTACTGCTCTGATATAGGAATGATCTCGTAACACATCATAAGTACAGACACATGTGGACACAGTATGGATGCAGCCATCTGTTTATGAATATTCCATAATATAATGAATACAAAATTCCTCGCAACCAGGATGGTGGACACTAGATCCAGAGTCTTCATTTCTACGTCCCGAAACAGTATGATTCTATCCATGCGATTGAATGTGTCGAAGTCAAACATGGTAGAAACCACTTGATTACCAGTCAATGATGTAAACTATTAACAAGCGTGAGAGAAACCACCAATAATGACAATGGCTCTCAAAGTACTCAGCACAATCCATGAAATGTGATAAGATGTGTTGATGTCGAACATGTCATGGAATCCTTTGGTCGAAAGTCAATGATATAAACTATCATCAAAGGCAATAAACCTGCCATTGAGGCATGCAGATCTCAAGGTACTGACGATTCCTAGATCATCTTTCTAGATAATGAGCTGAAGTCGATAGAAAGCGATCCGTCGCAAGAAAGCCCACAACACGAAATCATAGATCAAGTTGAAGAAATTTAGTTACAAGGACTGACTCAGGGATGGTCAAGATGGATGACAGACATTTTGCAGATGAATGGCTTATTTGCACTGAGCTCTTGAACACATAATGACATGACAGATGGTTTGGTGATGATTGACCCAAAGTTAATACCTAGGAATCGGCTGAAGACTTTCAATATGGTTTGATCAACTGTTAGGTAAAGGATTTCCCAACCCAAGTGAATGAAAGTGTTGTGTTCAAGAGTGGTTATAAAGTATGACAAACAGACTCACTTTTCTCTCTTTTCCCCCACCATTTCTGGCAAGTACCTCTTTATTTTTACAAGCTTGAGGAGGATAACATATGCTTGATTATAAGCTCACCCTTCGGGTGAGTCCAACTTAGTTTAAATTCGAACCCTAAGAAGAGTGGTCTGTTCTTGTTTGTAATTGAACAGGTCCTTTACTGTGAAATTTAACGAGTCCAGTATAGGAGAAACTCGGCGTTTTTCATTTTTAGAGAGTCTGAAAAACTTAGAAGACTCTAGGTTGACTTTTTCGTAAATTTGTGTCTCCCAAGCCCGAAAAACTATAAAATAATACTTGAGAGAACCACTTGATCTTTTACGACCAAGGAGTACTTTTCGTAATTAGTGCCTCTGATCCAAAAAAGAAAAAAAGAGATCAATGACACGTCGTTTTATGACCAATATCGAATTTGAAACGACAAAAACCCGGCAATATTTTCGTGTTTTTACGGTCGGAAAAGGGCTGTAAGAGGACCGTCTTTTTAGTTATGTTGTAATGAGCTTAAAAAGAAAAACTCGGCAATCTTTTCATGTTTTAGAAGTCAGAAAAGAGCTTAAAGGTGACTCGAATGGTTTTTCATTGAAAATAACCGATTTCGCCTGAAAATTCCGTTATCCTGAACAAAAACTCAAACATTACTCATACCTGTTTAAAAATGGGTAAAATTGTCACAAAAAACACCTTTTTAAAGTGAAACATAAACAAATTTAGAATTTATTTACCCAAAAAACTTATAAAAAGGACTTTTTACCATTCATTTTTACCGTTTGAGATTTGGGTGAGAAAAAAAGGGCTTTTGACCATAAACTTCCCGTGAAGATTGCAGAAAATCCGTCTGTCGAAATCGAACGTCGTCTCCTCCAGGTAATCCACATCATCTTACTCTTCCTTTTTGTTCGTTTGAAATTGCTTTTTAGGGTTTAATTTTTGTTTTTGGGAGGATTTTAGGAAAACCCGTGCATGGGGGCCCGCAGGTTTACCACAGGGGACCTGCGTACCCCAACTTTTTTGTAATGGGAAAAAAGTCGGGGGTACACACCTGCCGTGAAGTTAAGGTGCAGACCCCACGCACTGTCCCTAACAAGGGGGTGCGTACCCCGCACAAACGTTTTTAAAACCTAACTAACTCAAAAATTACCCAATGAAATCAATTTTATGCATTCTAATTCGCCTTTTTTACTTGAATGTAGGATAAACATCATGCTTGATTGGTGAAAACGGGAGCACGAGGATGTGGACCTCGCTACGATGAATCATCAACCTTCGATCAATGCATTGAAGGCATGTGGCTTATACAAATTCTGGGCCATACCTGGCATGAGGGCCCAGGTGGACTTTTTGCAGTGGCTGGTTGATATATGGAGTATACAGGACCAGTGCTTCTTTATTGGTGGGCACCAGCTCAAAATCGAGCCAGCCGATCTATACTTTTTGACTAGTTTTCCCAGGAGGGGTGAACATTTGACTCTATTTGGGCCCAGGGCAGGTGGCCAGTCTGTCGAGAGCCTCCGACTAAAGTTCTACAATGTCCAAAACCGGGACAAAGGGATAGATATCAAAACCATATCCCGTCCTGAACTCATGGTTATTGGGTTTAGAGTTACCAGACTCTGCGGTAGTGCAGCGCTACACATTTCCACCAGATCCCAGATGCGGATGGGAGTCGATTGATTTTGAGGCACCATTTTCAACTGGTACGATGTTGTGCTGGCCAATGTAAAGGGCCAACTGACCAGGGCCAAAAACAGACAACTAAAGACTTTTGGATATGGTGATATAGTTGTGAGTTTTGGTCTGGAGAGGGTTCTGATGTTGATCCCGCAGCACCTCACTATTGGAGCTGGGCTTCTTCGAGAGCCCAAACTGATGCGATGGGTTGCAGTTATGGTCGTCATCCTGATGAGGGGACCGAGGTCATTCGGTTCAAACCTGAGTATTTCCAATGGTTGGAGAACCAATTTTTTGCTATTCAGGACTTTCCCTATGCTGGGGTTGATTTTTGTGGGGACCCAGACATGGCTCTTCCACCAGGAGAGTAATGGGATGATGCAGGTAAAATCATTTTCAACATTTTCCTAATTTAACTTCTTTTTTTGTTTTTATATCGTCCCAAAACTGATAGTAAAAGTTTCAAATGCAGATGTGGGCCCACGACGACTAGCCTCTCTCTGGCCTTACGAGAGGAAACAACCAGTTGCATCGGCTCCAGCCCCACAAGACGAATCAGTAGAGACTTTGGCCGAGTTGGGGAGCCATCAAGAGCGCCTGACAGGGGAGATGCCCGAGACCAGCATAGATGACATCCCTCGTCGACTTCAACGCTATGTGATTGGGGTCCCAGGACCTTTTAGGAGGTTCCTTTGTAAGGTGGCCCGTGCAGTGGTTTCGTATCGAGATCATCACCAGTGATGGGATGATCGTCTATTGTAGTCACATATGACATTTTTGCTTTTTGTACTTGTCATTTTTGCCGATCATAAGGTGTTTTTCAACCTATGATCGAGGATGATGTATATTTTGACACACTCCTATATGATATTATATCACTATTGCAGGCTTATCTTGTTAAACATGTTATGGAATGTTTTTAAATTTACCTGTATGATTATTGCACATGTCTACTTAACATTTGAGAAGCAATTGCATCTGCTAATGTATTTAAAGATCTTGGAATATGCTGATATTCAATATAGTCAAATTCACGTTCCAAGAGACGCACTCTCAAAATAATCTCAATAATACTGGATTTCTAATGGCGTATACTCTATTAAGTTGTAATACAACGAGTTCAAAATCTAACCTCACTATCAAACTCTGAATCCCAAATGAAATAGATTCACATAATAACTCAATCACTGCACTATATTCCACAATGTTGTTTGTTGTTTGACCGAGGCTTACCCCATGCATAGATACCAACTCGTCAAAGGGTGAATAGATAACCCAAGCTGTGGAAGAAATATTCCATGTACTACGACAAGCACCATCAGTGAAACCAATGTATGTTTGGAGAGGCGTCGACATCTGTGACATCAAGAGTAAAACCAAGATAAGCGGGAATAACGATAAAAAAAACTGTCTAAGCTAAGCACACTTTTTAATCTAAAACACACCAGCTAGAAGAAAAGCTAACCTAACTAAAAATCTCCACACTCATTTTAAGCATAATACCTCTTGAGGTAAAGACCATTTCTGGGTTTACCTAAAGAGACCCCGTCAAAGTCTACCAATTCATAGGCTCCTTTTGCTAGTTTTCGCTTAAAAACATAGGGACCATGCCACATAGGCATGAATTTTCCAATGCCTAATTTATCATTTTCCTGAT
>APFE030867243.1:228545-244076 GCA_000404065.3 Pinus taeda
CAATGCCAATTTCTCCACATGTGAGTATTTTAGCTCAGTTGGATTTAACGTTCGACTAAGGTAATATATCACATGTTCCGTACCGAATTCATCTTCCTGAACTAACACCATTCCAATGGTGGAAGAGGAAGCGGCAAGATACAAGAAGTAGTCCTGGTTGTAGTTGGGAGGATGCAACAGCGGTGCATGGGTCAATGCGTGTTTTAGCGCATCAAAAGATTTTTCAGCTATCTCGTCCCAAAAGAATGAAGTATTCTGTTTCAACAACCGGGTAAAACCCTTTGTGATCTCTGCGTAGTTAGGGATAAATCGACGTAAAAATTTTGCTTTCCCTTGCAAACTTTGGAGTTGGCAAAGACTCGAAGGAGAAAGCAATTTGATGATAGCTTCGACCTTCGAAGGATCAACGCAAATGCCGGCTTTTGAAACTACAAACCCCAACGATCGACCCGTTTCAATACAGAACACGCACTTGTGGGGATTCAACCGAATTTGATAATGCCTACACCTCATAAAGATTGCTCGTAAATGGACGAGGTGATCAGCTCGATGTAATGAATGAGCAGGCAAATCATCGAGATAGGGTTGCACATTGTGTTTTATATCATGAAAAGCGTAAGACATGGCCCATTGAAAAGTTGCGCTGGTGTTCTTCAGGCCAAAAGGTAATTTGCAATAAGCAAATGTCCCCCATGGACAAATGATTGCCGTTTTTGGTTGATCGGTAGGCAGAATATTGATTTGATTGTATCCGGAAAAGCCATCCATAAAGGAGAAAATTTCACTGTCGGCACAATCATCAATAATTTAATCGATATAGGGAGTAGGGTAATTGTCCTTTGGACATGCTCGATTAATGTCCCTATAGTTGATACATATTCTTATTGTCCCTTTCTTTTTGTTCACGGGAACAATATTCGATACCCAATCCATTAACGGGATCAGATAAATGAAACCTGCTTTCAATAATTTTTCAACTTCTGCTTTAATTGCAACAGCTTTTCTTGGGTGAATCTGACGCAAACGTTGCCGAACGGGTTTAGCGTCCGGGTAGGTTTTAATTTCATGAACGATGATCACTGGGTCAATTCTTGGCATTTCCTCATATGACCAGGCAAACACGTCACGGAATTCTTGAAATAGGGCCTTGTATGTTTTAATTTCATTGTCTGTACAAGAGGAACCTATATGAATGTTTTCAACAATTCCAGGCTTAACTGAAATGTCAAGGGGAATAGTTTTAGAAATATTTCCCAAATTTAACTCGGAATCGGGATGTTTCATTGGATTCTAAGCGTCCTTAACATATTTAGTTGTAAATATTGATGAAAAATCATTTTCAAAACGATCTCTCTCAGGTAAAAACAAAGATCTGTGATGTAGATCTTCCCATGGTAACTCATCGACACATAGGATTTCACGAATTTTCTCATTTGATTGAACAAGTTCGGAAAACGTTTTTAATTTCGAGTTTGATGTTGAAAATGACTCTTCACGGACTTCGTTCATTAAGTCGATTTGGGTTGATGTTTGGTCGGAAAACGACAGCACTGTCTGATATGCAAGTTCATACGGACTCAAAGGCACAAGAGTACCAAATGAGTCTATCTTAGTCTCAGAAGGTATGATCCAAGGATCATCATTAACAATGGTTCCTGATGAAATCATATGAATGGTTGCAGTAGAAGACGATGCGTTGATAGGAGGGAAAGGAAAAGTGCCCAGTAAACCGGAATCTTTAACTAACTCTACACCAACATCCTTGTAAGGGATCGTCGCTTTGCCAACATGCTGAATGCTCTCAGCAGAGGCTGGGTCGGATGAAAAGTATGACAATTGGTCTATAGTTACGATCTTTCCGTTGTGAGGGAACTTTATAAGTTGAAAGACCAATGAGACAACATCTGTCATAGCGTAAGACCAACTACGACCCAAGAGAAAGTTGTAATCTAGAGGGGCATCAACCACCTCCACATCTAGATTAACGGTTTTTCCTTCAACCCTTATAGGTAGATCCTGTAAAATGCCGAAAGGATGAAACCCACGGCCATCAAAGGCCTTAAGAATTGTCGGGGATTGATTTAGTGAAGGAGAACCAAGCGATCTTCAACACTGTATCGACATAATGCACGTGGAAGCTCCCTCGTCAATCACAGTCCTATAAACAGGTATGTTTTTGACTATCACTGGAATCTGGATAGCCATTTGATGAGGTAGACGCGGTGCACTATTTTCTAGATCGAAGATTATTAGGTTCGGGTCCTGAGTGTCAACAGCTCCTATAGCCGACAAAAGTAATTTTCGTTGTGCTGGACATGATTGCAGCACTTCCAAAGCCGACATGGCTGAGGGTGAAACAACTAAATCCTCAACAATGTTGTAATTCTGAGCCGCTCTCGCATGTGGATTGAAAGCATACTTTCGAGTACACCCTTTGTGGGCGGTTTGATTACTAAGTCTGGGTTAGGTTTCTCGATCTATAGTGGATCAGAACCGAGAGCTAAGGTTGATGGATTGGAATGAGAAGATTCTGCTTCTTTGCCATCAACAGGACTTTTACTGCCATAATCTTGCGATCGAGACGCAATCCTTACATGAGACATCATCAAGATGGGTTCTTCATTGACACTGGAGGATGAACCTATCATCTTACTATCTTGAGCTGGAAAAGGATCCTTCAAGACAGCAGGAGTTTGGGAACCTTTGACGATTTTTGCAACTTCCGCCCGATGAGGGCAGTCTCTCGTGTAATGGTCTTCATCGCAAATGAGACACGAATAACGAGGTTTGCGCTTTTCATCAGAGGGTTCCGCTTTTTCGGGTTTCTCTTTTGAATTTTTCTCTTTATTCTTCTTCTTCCCTTTCTTCTTACCACCGGTTTTTGGTTTAGCTGTAGAAGATTCTACAACGTGAATATCGGCAGAAAGTTCCGTGGAAGACTCTTCTGTCGGGGAATCTGGCAAGGTTATTATAGGAGAAAAATTCTTAGAAGACTTCTTCTTACTTTTGGTATTCACCGTGTTAATCATACCATCAGCGGCATGAGACCCTGAAGGAGTAGCAGCGATTTGATTTTGATTAGGTAGGTTGGGGATCTTCTCGTGTAACGTACCCGACTGAGTGTAAACTAAGTCAAGGTACTGCGCTTGAGCAATGACTTGCTCTTCAGTAACTACTCTGGCTTTAGCTACATCTTCAATGATCTTAGGCAACAAGGATTTTACAAACCACTCAGCTAAGATTTGATCCGGGATATAAACCTTCACTAAACGTCGTCGACGTCTCCATTCATGGATATGATCTAAGATGTGAGTGGATGTCGACTGCTTTAACGAAGTTAATAGCTCTGTGCCATTGTCATATCTGACTGGAAACTGAAAATGAGTTAAAAATGAGGTAGCTAACTGACTAAAATCATAAAAAGTGGCTCGCGGTAACTCAATATACCATTTGGCCGCAAGACCAACTAGAGTGCGTTGAAACAAACGTAAACGAATAGAATCATCAGAAATGGAGTTGGATGCACACCAAAAATGATAAGTCATCACATGGTTAGACGGGTCCTCTCCAGGTTTACCTTCGAATTTTGGAATGTCACTGGGCAACTTATGCGGCATTGGCGGCCAATACGGAAGATAATTGATTGGATCGTTTGTAAGGTGCGTCAAGTCAGGTAAGTCCAACGTTGCAATGAATGGTAACTGATGATTAGGGTCCCTAAAACTTGGGGTCTGCAAACCAGCCCCAGGAGGAGGATATCCAGGATAACTAGGAATGGGAATCGCATTCGGGATATTTTGACCTCCTCGAAAACCAGGATTAACCGGACCATACTGGGGCTGCAAAGGTTGTTGATATGTATACCCAGGGTACGGTTGATACTGATAGGTTGGTTGCTGTGCAACAGGACCATATTGAGGTTGATATTGTCCCTGGTACGGAGGTTGAATAAATTGAGGTTGAGAAGTAACAACCGTACTTCCTACAGGCATTTGGACTGAAGTTTGGACCGTAGATCCAGACTGAGGTAAAGAGGTCTGAGGAGCAGATACAGGAACAATAGAAACCGGAGCTGCTGATACTCCAGAAGAAGGTGGGGTGGATGGAGAAGATGTTGCAGTAGTTGCAGCAGACATTTGAGGCGGAGTACGAGGCGTACTAGGCCCGGTCTGAGAAACTACAGAAGGTGCAGAAGTTTGAGCAGTAGACTAGACAGGTTGCTCAGATGGACCAATGACCTGTCCAGGTTGGGATGATGACTGCACATTCGGTTGCAAGACTTGCTGATTTTGAGATGGATCCCACACCAAATTTGTTTCGGGGGATTGACCTTGAGGATGCTGAGGACCATAACTAAGTTGAGGGTAAGGTTGATAATACGGTTGACCAGAAGGCGGTTGGTAACCTTGAGATGGGTACTGACCTTGGGGTTGATAACCCTGAGGCACGTATTGATACTGGGGTTGACCTTAAGGTACATACTGATATTGATTTTGGGGTTTCATATTGATATTGAGGTTGACCTTGGCGTACATACTGATACTGACGTTGACCTTGGGGTACATACTGAGTCTGGGGTTGACCTTCAGGGATGTACTATCCTTGAGGTTGGCCCCGAGGCGCAAATTGAGAGCCTTGATGCTGCCCCCGAGGTATATACTGAGTACCTTGAGGTTGCCCTCGAGGCGCATATTGAGTACCTTGAGGTTGCCCCCCAGGTGGTAACTGACTGCCTTGAGGTTGACCTGACATCATCAGAATTTCTTGTGCACTCAACTGTTTAGGACCACTACTTCCAATTAACAACTTTTGTTTGATAGGACGAGGAGATGCCCCTGAAAAAGTACCAGAAATGGACTAATACCCAGCAGGAACAGAAGGACCGCCGTATAAATAGGCTTCCGGGGATTGGTAATACATGGATGACGGACTAGACATATTCAATGCAGGATAATGATCTCTAGGTGAAGGGTGATAAAAAATGTGAGGTGGTGTAAAACTGAGTCCCGGATTTTCTAAAAGATTGGTCAGTGAACGGTACCAATCAGTACTCCTAGGCAGACCATAAAAAATCGATTCACGCTCCCTAAACTCTAAAATAGGTCGGTTATCCGGAAAAGGGAAGCTTTCTTCGATATCCACAATAGCAAGCTCTTCGATTGCTATGACTCGAGCGGGAATATCTTGGGTAATTACGGTTTCCACCCTAGGAGAACTAGGACCACTAGGAGTCGGAGAAACAAACTCTGATATGGGAGTAGGAGCAACTTCAGCTTCGGGTTCAGATACGTCAGGTTCTTCACCTATATCACTAGTAGATGCAATGCTACCAGTAACCTCTGAAATTACTATTGGTTGAGAATCATAATACTCTACGAAAGAAGGTTCTCCTTCTTTAGGTGACCCATTTCTACCGCTACTAGGAGATACGAGAACTCTCAAGCCTTCAATGTAGCTTGGTATTTCTACAGGAGGTTGACCTCGAAGTCTACGAGAAGTCCTCAGTAAATCAGCCACATTAACAAACTCAGGGGATTCACCCCGAAGTCTATGGGAATGTCTCTGTAATTCAGCCACAGTTAAAGACTTTTAACTACTTCACACGCAAACAAAGTAAAATCTCAATGAAAATCACCTAAAGTCTCGAAAGAACCAAACAAATTTGAAGCACACGCCTACAGAATCTAAGAGATCAGACACACACAAACAGTAACTTTCCGGACCAAAAACACGAGTTGGTGATGAAATCCAATGTCGCAGAGTTCGATACAGAAATAGCGGTTGGAACAGTTACCCCGACAACTTGCTTAATGAATAGACTGGACCAAGTTCCTCCACTTAACCGTCTCGAGTGAAGAGAACCCCCCAGAAAATCCAAGTGAGTCCAGCCGACGTCTGCTCCAAGTACAGTGGGATCTTCCCTCCACCGTCAGCTTAGGAAGAATCCTAGAGAATATGGACACTAAGGTTACCAACAAAAACAAATATACCTGGGGGAACAGTCTACGATCTGATACGCATGCAAGGGCAGAGTAGCAAGCTCAATCCCCTTGAAGGCTCCTCGAAACAAACCGAGGTTTACCAACAAGTGAACCCAGGCTCCTCGACAATAATCCGAGGTTTACCGTTTGTAATACGTGAATATCTGGCGTCGTTCCCAATGAGGAAGGATTGATTCCCACACTGATTCGGAAACGATCTCGTGCTTCTCCTTTAAGAGGAGCTTTCCCAGAGTATAGATGCAACAATTGGATTTCTCCTACCGCAAGATAAAGCTACTTGTTTGTTTTACTTATCTTGGAGAGTTAATTACTCCCTACTCCAAGATACTAGCCTAAGCTATATTGGTGTATCAGAGCCCTAGAAACAAAAATTTTGCTAGATTGATTTTATATTAAGCGTGATTTTTAGTGGTTTTGATTAAGTCAAAAGGTGATGGAGATGAAACTTATGGTGTAAAGACTCGACTCAAAATCACTACAAAAATGGACTTAAGATGACTAACTAATCTTTTCTCTTCAATGAAATTCTAGCTAAGAAAGAGTTGGAGAATGCAAATACTTAAAAACACAAATCTTTCTTTAACGATCAAATCAAAAGAAGAGTATTCGTTTCAATGCACTAAAAAACGAGACAACTAATTATTTGCACAAGAATTTCTCTTTTCATTCGAAAACTCAATGCTACTGACGCTTTTCAAAGAGACCTTTCATTTTTTGTTTAACAAAAAAATTTAAACTATAACTAAAGCAAATCTTTGAGAAAACTATTGAATAAAGCAAACTTAAGATCTACAAACTAAAAAAACCCTATTTGAAGTAAAAAGCTCACAAAAAGTCTTTTTGAGGATGTTTCACTTGGTCACAAGCAAACCAAGGACTAATTTGTTCAGAATCACAAATAAGTCAAGAACAACCAATTTTGTATTCCTTTTTAAAATGAAAATCCAAACTTTCAATCACAAACTTATTGAAGTTTTGAAAAGAGAAAAATCAAAGCCGATTTCTCAACAAGGGGAGATTTCATAAATGGTCAGACTCTCAAGAAGACTGGTAGACACCAAGGTGATCTGAAGTCCCTACAGCCTCTAAGCACAGAGCCACTACACAACCAAATCGAAAAACAAACCCAACAAGCAAAACTTCTAGGAATTTCACCTAAAACCCTAATGCTAATGAAATTAAACCAAGAAAAGATTTCAACCAGTCACATGCAGGTATGGGC
This sequence comes from Pinus taeda, assembly GCA_000404065.3. NCBI lineage: Eukaryota > Viridiplantae > Streptophyta > Pinopsida > Pinales > Pinaceae > Pinus > Pinus taeda. The sequence goes on from APFE030867243.1 coordinate 235,770, forward strand.
AGAGGATAACCACTAGAAAAACAAAGTAAAACTAATTTAAAGAGCAAAAGTCAAAAGTTTCAAAAATTTAGCAGGGTACGCAGGTGCAGAGTTTACCCAGGTGCCCGTACAGTCTATGCACAAAGTAAAAGTGTGTACAGGTACTCACTGTGATACACGTGCAGACTGCGGACTTTGACCAAAGTAATGAAAAATAAAAAACAAAGCTAAATCCACTAAGTCTACCCAAAGCCACACACAACAAGCCAAAAACAGAAACAAAAAGGCAAGTTTCTCAAGTCAAAGAAAAACGAGGAAAACAATCGTCCCCAGCGGAGTCACCATTTTGTCACGCGGAATGAGTCGATCTTGCAGACAAGATAGACCTTTCTAGAATCTAATGAAGACCTAATGACAAACAAACCAACCAGACACTATCTTTCTCTAAATGCACTTTATAAATAATGGCAAACAAATGTGTTTAAGGCCTACCTCATGTCCAACGCAAGTTTGGAGATGTCTTCGCTCCTTTGATCCAAATAAGTTCCTTTGTCGCAAACCTGAAAGCACAAACAAGGCAAACGATTAAATAGCACCTGAATATCCAATATTATAAAACATGTTTAACATGAAAGTCAAGGAGTCCATGAAACAAATAACACGAGATACTTGTTGAGAAAAATGAGCTTGATTGTATTAATTCAAAAGGAGAAGAACCTTACAACCTTTGCCTTGATGCTGTACAAGCTCCTCCCGGGGTCCGACAAGAAGTCTCCTCTACTTTGACAAGCTTCACTCACTCCCTAATGGGGCCAAAAAAGGTATGTGATCTCTCCTCTTAAGCTCAAATAGGAAGTCTTGATTTCACTAGCATTTACCCTCAAAAGTTCAGCTTCTAACTTCCCTGGCCACTGACCCAATGCCTCAATTTATAGTGCAATGGAGATCAGTTACCAGCTCCTCCTTCAAAGGGATAGAGTCCTCCTTTAAAGGGACAGCTCCTCTCAGTAAGGGATTAGTTCCTCCTTGTATGGGATGCATGAACCACTTGGAGCGAACAATTCGCGTAACAAATCCTTCTAGAAAACTCTAGAGTCAACCCAAGATGAGTTTTTTAAGATAAAAATTGCGCCTTTTGACTTTTACAGGGGTATGCACCCTCCCCTTTACATACAGAGCGTATAAGTACGCAGATATCTTGAACAAAAGGTGCAGGCCCGAAGGAAAAGCTAAGAGAAAGTGTGGAACCAGAGTTATATTTATTTTTTGATGTCTTTCTCTCTTTTCTCAAGCTTTTTTTGAAGAGCTGAGGTTTAAGACTTGCTTAGGAAGTTGGTGTAGGTGATGATAGGCCGACACCGACTACAAATAATCAAGGTGACGATATTTTTGTGTAACACTCCGGTTCCAGGTTAATGGTTTTTCCCTTTTGTTGAGTGGTGGGCTTGTCCTTCGGCGGGTTTCTCCTAGGTGATGCGTGCATCGGTGGTGTCGCAGCCTGCTTTCCTTTCTTGCCTTTCACACCTTCCTGGGTCTGGGTAGGCCTTGATCTAGGTGACCGTGGCGACTTGGATATCTCGGCAACCTACAGAGAAGTTCCCTTTGCTTCCATAGCAACCTTTAGTACAGCCCCTTTGGCTGCCACTACTTCCCCAATATCTACAGTTTCTTCTGGTGTCAACATGACACTATTCAATAATTCTTGTGTCTCCTTTGGTAATTTTCAAATGTTGAATTTGCTATCACGACTTCAAAGAATTCATGGTTCATACACATCTGAGAGCTCAACAACTCAATGCTCAAAGTGCCAAGTGTTCTATGTTGGGCAGCTACATGTAATTTATATACCATTTTGAATTCAAATCGGACCATTCCCCCGAAAATTAGTTCATTAATGCTAGATTGGTGCCAGATTTTCAAGGATCTCGCCCATAAATTTCGTCTTAAATGCTGCCCCGCCCCCCACTCCATTTGGCCATTTTTTCGTCATCAAATCATGAACAGTGACTTTAACGATCACCTTCTAGCTAACCTATGTGGTTTTATCCTAGGTACCATAGCCTTCTGCAAGCTCATGTGGTCTCGGTGACATTTCCTCATTCTGCGCAGTTTCTCTATTGTGCAGTTCTCTGACCCAAGTAGAGTATTTTATAGTCTCGCGCCTCCTTTCAGCTGCCTAGAGCATTAGGACTATGCTTCCTTCATATAGTCACCTAGCCAGATCACCAATGTATGGCTTCAATCAGTTACCATTCAACTTTCCTAGGAAGGGCTCCCCATTTAACTTAACCAACTGAACTACTCCACCATCGGTAATCTCTTTGATGACATAGGGCCCCAGCTAGTGCATCCTAAATTTTCGTGGAAATTTATGAAACTTGCTGTCATATAGAAAAACTAGATCATTTACCTGGAAGGTGCGTAGTTTAATGTGTTGATCATGCCATGCCTTTTCGTGCTTCTTTTGAACTTGTTGATGAAATCCAGCTAGGAATCGGTCCTCCTCAAGCTCTGCTAGCTGCGTGTGCATCTCTGTTATAGACATTTTTGGGCATTTCAACCCCAATCATAAATGTCCATAAACTGAGGGCTCCTAAGTCCCTAAAAGTGTTGCTTCACTGTCTAAGGGAACAAGGTCAGCTAATTACATCATCTCCCAGAAGTTCTGCACTGAAAACTGCTCATAAATGGTCAAAACTGGACCATACTGAAAGCTCAATGCAGTGGGTCTGATGCATATCACCTTCCCAGTGTACAAGGTGCAATGCATACTAAATTTCTCCTCTGTAGGGTGCGATGGTCGGGAATGGACAAATGGAAGGGACAAAATGCGAGGTGGAAGATCATGGAATCTTCCAGAAGCTTCCCCTCTGACACTTGCCTCTCTATTTTCGACCAGGGATGAATAAGAGATCATCATTCTCCAAGTAGAAGTAGGAACTATCAGAGAGAAGACACTAATCAAGATCCCAGAAGATGACTCACCTCTCTGTAATCATCTATATAGGGACCCCTCATCACAGAGATCCAGACGCTGGAATTTTGTATCTTATAGAGAAGTGTTGTTGGTTTTCTGGTGTACATTCATAGTGTTGGGTGATCTAAGCTTTGCTTGAGGTGAAGAAGGGCTTCCTAGCTGGAGGATGATGTTGGGTCAGAACATATGGTTGTAATCCTCTTGCTACTTTTCATCTTAATAAAGCTAATCTTGTTACTGAGAATAGTGTCCACTCTGATGCTGCTATTCCCACTAAGATGGGTGGCTATCTTAGAAACAAACAAGTAAAGTCTACTTTCATTTTCCTTTATGAAAATACACAAGAGGAGAAACAAGAAGACCAACCTTAGTCTTGCACTTGATTTCCTCTCCTTCTTGATAGAGCTTCGCCTCTTCTTCTTCATCTGCCCAGCTTCAAAGAGCACCTGTGGAATCACAACAACATACTACTATCGAAGAAACAAAGATATATATTCATAAATAACACAGGACCATATGTGTGTTAACCATACAAATGCATATATAAACAAATACACAAGAATATGGAGGAAAACTTGAATAGCTTTATTAAGATTGAAAAGTAGCAACAGGATTACAACCATATGTTCTGACCCAGCATCATCCTCCAGCTAGGAAGCCCTTCTTCACCTCAAGCAAAGCTTAGATCACCCAACACTGTGAATGTACACCAGAAAACCAACAACACTTCTCTATAAGATACAAAACTCCAGCCTCTGGATCTCTATGATGAGGGATCCATATATAGATTCTTACAGAGAGGTGAGTCATCTTCTAGGTTCTTGATTAGTGTCTTCTCTCTGATAGTTCCTGCTTCCACTTGGAGAATGATGATCTCTTACTCATCCCTGGTCGAAAATAGAGAGGCAAGTGTCAAAGGGGAAGCTCCTGGAAGATTCCATGATCTTCCACCTCGCATTTTGTCCCTGCCATTTGTCCATTCCCGGCCATCGCACCCTATAGAGGATCAATTCAATATGCATCGCACCTTGTACACTGGGAAGGTGATATGCATCGCACCCTCTGCACTGAGCTTTCAGTATTGTCCAGTTTTGACCATTTATGAGCAGTTTTCAGTGGAGAACTTCTGGGAGATGATGTAATCAACTGACCTTGTTCCTTTAGGTAGTGAAGCAACACTTTTAGGGACTTAGGAGCCCTCAGTTTATGGACATTTATTATTTGGGTTGAAGTGCCCAAAAATGTCTATAACAGTTGCCCCCTAAAGCATGAGGTCGTTAATATTTCTTATGTCGGGTGAAATGCTTTACTATGAGGATTTGAAGTTTTTCTGAGCTGGGAGGAGCCCTGTAATAAGATACAATACAATACATTATTTTGCCCATGCTCAGCTTTATAAATTTGTTTTCATGTACATAGGACAGACAATCATCTGTGTGATAGACTGATGATATGGACACATCATCCTTTGATTTGGATGATCATATGTTTGGCAATGATGTACACTTGATGTCTTTATATTCCTGAATATATCGCAGCCTAGATGGATGAAAGTAGATCTGGGATCTTCAAAACTCGTTCAATCTTCACTCGGAGTACAAGTCAATCCATGTGAAAAATGTTCTGGAGTCGAACATGGAAAGACATCGCCTGATTACTAGCCAATGATGTAAGTTGTTAACATGCGCGAAAGGAATCACCAATAATGACAATGACCCTCAAGGTACTACAGTACAATTCACGTGGTGTGAAAAAGGACTTGGCGTTGAACACCACGTAAAATCTCTCGGTCGAAGGCCATTGATGTAAACCTGTCGCCGAAAGTGAGAAACTTGCCATTGAGGCATGCAAGCTTCAAAGTACTGAAAGGGTTGTTCCTAAATCAACTTCTTGGATAATGAGATGATGTCGACAAGAAGCGACCCGTTACAGGAGGGTCTTAATGAATCCCACATCAATGACACGGAACAAAGCAAATGATTTTGGAGGTGAAAACAATCTGACAATACAGGTTTCAAGGTGGCGATCATGAAGGAATGCAGCATGAATGTATTGCAGTGGGTGAGACATAGGTGAATTGTCTGAATGACTTCTCTTGAAAATATTAGCGACACTGACGATGGATTAGTAGCGTTAACCCCAAAGATGGATGGTGTGATGGACCAATGGTGATGACCAATGAACGGAACAACCCAACCCGGCATGGATGTGGAAGGAAAGTGTCATGTTCAAGAGCGACTTGCTACCAATAAAGTTTCTTCAAGTTTTCTTCCCAATTTTCCCCAGTCATTGCTAACCAGTACCTCTTTATTTTTCTCAAGCTTGAGGAGGATAACATATGCTTGTTCTATAATCCGCCCTTCGGGTGAACCTGTCGCTATATTTTCGCGAGCCTAGCGACAGTGAAACTCGTTCTCGTCCATTTGGACGATTTTGTCGCTATTCGGTTTTAGCGAGTTTAACGACAAAGATAACTCAGTCCCATTCAATTTTAGAGAGTCTGAAAGAAACGGAAAGGAGACTCCAACGATTCGTTTTCGTCATGTAATCCATTAAGTATGAAAAAGCGTAAAATAATACAAAAAGGATGAATTTTCGATCGTTTTAACGAGCCGAACAAGACAAGCGCTCGATATTTTTGTGTAATAAACCCTCAAGTCCAAAAAGATTAAAATCTAGAGGAGGGATAGCACTTTTGATGACTTTAACGAGCTGGAGAGGCCAATCGCTCGACAATCTTTTCATATTTTATGAGTCAGGTGAAAAGAGCTTAAAGAAGACTTGTTTTCAAGGAACGAGTGATGGTTTTGGGTAGCAGCTAATTCCAGGTAAGATTTGGAATTTTCCAATCACGGTAGTGTCACAAGGATGGCTAATAGAATCACTCTTCGCAGATGTTCCTCGAAGGGGTAAACAATCATATGGGGGTGAATAATCGGCTAAAAACAGAGTGGAGGTGATGATGAGAACACGACCAAGGCTCAAAATCTGACGATAAGGAATTCACAATGGTTATTTACCAGTTCATTTTTTAATGAGCTTAAATGTTGGGCGAAACATTTGCTCATGACTTATGTTTATCTTTTAACGAGCTTGAACTATGCGCTAAAACTGCTCGTGGAGGGTTTATTTTTTAATGAGCTTGAACCCTGTGGTAACATTGGTCGCCAGTCATATGATAATAATGTCTCATTCAAGATGCCATTTTTTATGGGGCTTGCACCTTTTGAAGCTTTGCCCCGGATCCTTTCTTTATGCAAGTTAGGAAACGACTAGCCTTATGGGTTTAAAGGGGTAGAGGTCCTAAAAATTTAAAAAATAAATAGCCTCCCTTCGCTTGCATGTGGAAAGGTTTGCATGCCCCTAGGTATAGGGAAAAATTCCCAGGTTACCATGAAAGTTCCGTCCGCGTAGTAGACAAAAAGCTCCCTTGGCGATGCCTACCGAAACAGACAAAGGGGAGTGGCATAGAAATACTCCACTCACATAACTTTAACAAAGGTATCTTATTCCAGCCTGATCCCATTTTCCTGTAAGGACGGGTATGTCAGACTAGTCATATATCCCTCGCAGAAACCCACTCTATACCCAAGGTTTCCTTGCCGAAATAGACCAGGGTGCATGCCCCCTAGGTTTCAGTCACATCCTCCTGAATTACTCGCGCTCATCAGGTGGACGGACTGGAGATCGATGAGACATTCCTTGCGTGAAGAAACCATTCAGGGATCGAATTTGACTATTTGCAATGTGTGAATTGGGGAATGACATTTGGTCTATGAGCTTGACCATTCTGCCTTCGTGCGGAAAACACATTACTCTAAAGAGTGAGGAGATGATGGCTCCCATGCAATAAATATAGTCATGTCCAAGGAGTAGATTATAATCCAAGGGTCCTTGAACTACCATCACATTCATGTGAACATTTTTCCTTCTCAAAGTAATGGACACATTTGGAAGGATCCCTAAAGGTCGACTGGTTCCTTTGTCGAAGCCTGTCAGATTTCTCATTTCAAGAAAAACCGATGGCAAACCAAGCGCTTTCCAAGCAGTTGAGGAAAGGATACTCACAGAAGCCCCTTCATCGATGATGGTACCAGCCATGACCATTCTGTAAGCGTGTACAATGATTCTAAATGGTACACTAGCTGGTAAATGGGGTATGCCTAGTAGATTCCAGTCGAAGGAAACGACTAGGTTGCTTGGTGGTGGGACTGAATAGACGGCCGGATATGACTCTGATGAACTTCCTTCCTGCGATAAAGGAACAAGAGGACTGCCCCCAAGTTCATCGGAGTCTGTGTTGATGAAAAGAATTTGAACGATGTCATTCTCTTTCTCTTCAGTGAGGATATCATTCGAAGATGAACACTCTGAAGGCAAGACCGGGTCGGCTGCCATCTCGACCTTTTGACTTTCATCTGGTATGGATTTAGATGGTTCATTTTCAATGATAGATGCTTCGGCCAACCATAATGATGGGCCAACCAGATTTTGAACCAGTGGAGGACTTGGCAAGAGTTTTTTATATCCAGGAGGAAATCGTAGCGGTGAAACCGGACGATCATCTAAAAATCTTTTAGCTTCATCAAGGAAGGGACAACGGTGGACAGCGTGATTGCCTTCACACAACTTACAAGGAAATTTGGGATTCCTTTTCTTTCCATGTGCTTCACTTTCACTGGTTGATGGTGTGCATTCAAAATGATCGTCAAAGGTTGACGCCACCGGATTGTGCAAACGAGGAGACCAGTCCCTTAAGATCCGAGGGATGCAGGGACAATCTCGGTGATAGTGGTCTCCATTGTAAATGACACAAGGAGATTTAGGTTTCGACAGTGCGGTGTGTGGATTTTCGCTAGATGACACTTGGTTGCCCCCTTTCGATTTTGGTTCCTTTTTCTTCTTTTCTTTCTTCTCTTTCTGCTTCTTCTTCTTCTCAATTTTTAGCTTTATCGGCTTTATCAAGTGAAGAGGAAGGAGGAGAGGGAGAATCAGACGAAGTAGAAGGTTGGGAGGCAGCTCTAGGGTCATCTAGTTGTTGACTTGACTATTCAGGAATTATGGGATTCTGAACGACAAAGGTAGAGAAGAGCCAGACAGGAAAACCAATTGTCAACCCTGGAAGTGACAAAGTGGCCATATGGAGTGCACCAACATCTCCCCAATAGGAGAAGGGACTAGGATTTCCTCCAAGGGGAAATCCTTGGTTGGTAGACTCAATTTTCGCAACCTAAAGACCAACGAGGGAATTTGTGATGTTATTCCGATTAAAATAAATTTTAGACGCTTTGACACAACTTGTTTTTTCAATTTTAAAGAGTCAAGAAAAAACAAAAGATGACTCTAGTCGC
>APFE030867244.1:0-16044 GCA_000404065.3 Pinus taeda
GAAACCCAATGTGGGTGAAAACCACTTGCTGCAATATGTCTCTATCTTCTTTCAATTAGAAACTCCTTTTACAATGATCTTGTACTGGTGCAGTCCTTTACCAGTACGCAGGTTGCAACCTGTAGAGAGCTACAACTCTCTCCTGTTTTCCAGTCTCTCCTGGAAGGAAGCTACAACCCCTTTACTTCTTTTCTTTCAAGGACCACTTTTTCATAAATTTTCAAACCGGATCCAAGAAGATCAAATAAACCCAAAACTCTGCTGCAATAAATAAAAGGCAATCAACAACTGTTTTTAAGACAAATCCACAGTTTTCCCTTATCTGGACTGCGTGACTCCACACCCAACCTTATGTTATCCTGTGTATCCACGCAAAGCGCATTCTGCTACCCCACATATCTCCTCACTTCACCTCCTGTCGTGCTGCGTACTTCTACTGTGCCAGCGCACCTTTTGCTTCTATCGCGCCGCGTACTACTATGTACCTCCGCAGCTTCTCCTTGTAACACGTCGCGTACCTCTGACCTTGCTCCACACTGCTTCTTCTGCTTAGTCATGTGCCTTCGCATTGTACCCTCTGTTATGTCGCATACTTCTACTGCATCACCGCACTGCGCTTTCGATCACGCTGCGAGCCCCCGCACTGTTCCTTTCGTCAGACCGCGTACCACTGCACTGCACCTTTCACCGAACTGCGAGCCTCCACATCTGCACTGTGAATTACTTGCAGACCTTTGATTGGAACTGAACTAACAGCCCTCCAATGTGCCACTGACTGTCAGATGCACAGATCTGATCATGCGCCCGAGAGATCACGACTTCATAGATTCACCTTCAAATTTACTTTGATTTAGATCAAGCATTTAACATTGACAACTCAATATTTCAGATCTTAAGATATTCAATTGAAAGGTGCCTTAGCCAAGTGATCTCATTCCCTATTTATAGTCAAGCCCTTATTCACACCATGGGACAAAACCATCAATAACCAATACAAGGGATCCAAACCGGGGCTAAATTAGATCCTATACCACGGTCCAAAACCACAGGATCAAGAACAGCAGGCTAAATACCACGGGCCAAACATAAGAAACCCCATGTGAGCGCGCTTTTCTACCTTGAAGTGAGTGAACTGGCGTTTCGCACCTTCTGAACGGGAAACCTCCGGGTATGACCGCACCTCCTGGACGGTGAACCTGCGGGTCCGCACCTTTTGAACCATTCACCTGCGAGCCTCTTACTTTCCATCATTTTGAGAGCCTGAATAGACCATTGACACTTGAGTGAGTTGTCATCAAGTACAACACCTATATCATAGAGCCATACCAGAATCATAATGCCAACAGTTGTATGGTATCTCTAATAGTCTTTATAGCTTGTAGTAGTCAACACAATCATGGTTGCCATCAAGTTCAAAGGGGGATATTGTTGGCATTATTATACAAGTATTGTCCTTGATGGCAACTCTACAGGTCAACTCAGTTTTGATAAGAGGCTAACAACAATATTCAGAGGTAATAGGGCAGTGGTACAGAGGATCAGGAAGATGGAACTAAGGTCTATTGATAAAAATAAAGAAGTTGAAAGAAGAAGATGATGTAAGAGCTGTTTAAGAGATACACGCAGGTTCACTGAGTCCAAGCAGCGTATACATGCAGGTACTTAGAACAGAAATAGCGTATAGTGTACACATGCACTCCCACAGAAGGCAAAGTGCATACATGTTGAAAACCATGGTTTTGGTCCAAGGTATCTTTGGACCATGATATTGACCCTAGGTATTTAGTTCGAGGTATTCGGTTCGTGGTATTTGATCCAAGTTATTGGTCCTAAGTGGATTTGGTCCATGGTATTGAGAAAGGCCAAAAACTATATAAAGAAGAGAGGATCATAAGGCCAGGTGTGCAAGTGAATAAGATTCTAAGGAATACTTCTATCTGAAGTATATTTTATGTTGCAAGGTTAAGTTTGGGACTAGACCTGAAATATTTATGTGCACCTTGAGTTCAATATTGGATCAGGATCATGAGACCTGAAATGACTTATTCTTGAATGATTTGCTATTGGTTGAGGCTAGATCTAATGTTTTGTGTATGTTTCATGTGTTATCTATCATGATCTGGGTTTGTCTGAAGTCTAGAATTGCAGCAAATTTCTGAGTCAATATTTGTAGATCTGTACATAGGTTCATCCTGACAAAAGAGTTTATACACACAGGTTTTGTTCTTTCAAGTAGCATATACAAAATAAAGGCTTGATGTTAAGAGATGATTGATCTTTCATATCAGTATTGTTGATTTATTGCTACTGCTATTTTATTGTTGCTTGTCAATGAAGTCTTCTTAGATCTGAATGTAAATCTGAATGCATAAGGAGGTTGATATTTGATTGATTGTATAAGTGAGAAGAAGTGTTTTCTATTGCTTGCCTGTGTAAAGTTTTGTAAGTTGACAATAGATGTTCAGTAAACTACTGGTTGGTATAGTTTGTGATTCAAAGATTTTATGATTCATAATCATTAGAGGTATACACAGGTTGGGCTAAAGGAAGTAGCGTATACATGCAAGTTTTCTTCATTGAAGTAGCATATACAGTCTGACACATGAATTTTTGAGGTTTTAGTTGGTTTTGAATGTTGATACAGGTTTCTAGGTTCAGCAAAGTGTTTTGATGATAGTGATCTAATTGTTTCATATTAACTGCATGTTGGTTGATGAAGTTTGAGTTTCTAAATTTCTAATGGGCTATTGATGAGTCAAGGTCTTCATATGTCTTGATATGTGCCAGGAGCATCCAGTCTGAAAATTCATGAAACATGGTCCCTAGTGGAATAGTGGAGTTTTATGTAGGTTGGCAGCTACGTACCAGTAAGCATATTGGTTAGTACAAGAGCTAGGGGTTTGTATCTCCCTTCCAGTAGAAGCTGGAGAATGAGAGAAGGTTGTGAGCTTCTACAGGTAGAAGCCTATGTACTGGTATGAGTCTACACCAGTACAAGATTGTAAACAGATTTTCTTATTATTAAAAGAAGAAGAGATGACAGCAGTAGGTGGGTTTCACCCACATTGGGTTTCCACCTTAAATCTTGGTGTTCATTTGTGTTTCTTATGTGTAATGGTTTATTATGTTTATACTGCACATGGTTGTTGTTTAATGATTTATGAAGTACTAATGCATTGATTAAAGATCAACATATGATGAATTAACTGAATCATAAGTTTACTGCATAAATGCTAGTTTCCTTAAAGACAATTGCGTGTACACACTAGTTCCCCTCTCTGAAGTAGCGCATATAAATCTGATTATGAGAAAGAAAAATTCTTGATCTGATAATACTGATCCACCCCCGCTCTTAGTATTATTTCCAATAGTTGAAGTAGGTTTTAAAACACTGATTCATGCCCCTCTTAGTATTTTTCCTAACAATTGGAATCACAGCAGGTCCTTCAGAATAATCTTGATCGCTTTAAGAAAGATTCATCAAGATGAGCAATCAAGAGGGAGTAGCATCTATCAGGGCACCATTATTTAATCGATCCAACCTAGTTTTTTGGAAAGTCAAAACAAGAGCTTATATGTAGTCACTTGGAGCCGATGTCTGGGGTATCCTTGAAGGAGGCTATTAGTATCCATCCTTCATTCCCGCAGATGAAGAAGAAAAGAAAAAATATGAGACCAATGAAAAGGATATCAATGCTCTGTTGGGAAGCTTGGCAGAATCAACATTTGTAAGATCATGTAGCTGAATAACACAAAGGCTATATCAAATGAGATCATCTGAATTTATGAAGGTGACAGTAACATAAAGAGTGCAAAACTTCAAACCTTTTGAATTCGATATGAAACCCTCAGAATGCATAGTTATGAAAGTATTGCAAGTTTCTTCCTTAGGGTAGATGAGATAGTTAATTTAATGAGAAATATTGGTGATGAAGTAAAAGAACCAATGCTTGTTGAGAAAATCCTAAGATCTCTAACCCCAAAATTCAATTCGAAAGTCTTTGTCATTAAAGAAATGTAGGATTCGAAGAACCTTACTATTGACCAGCTTCATGGGATCTTAACAGCTTATGAAATGAGAAAAGAGGATCCTTCGTATATCAAAGAAGAATCATTCAAATATACTTCTAAAGGAAAGGAAAAGGAGGATGTGAAGGAATCAAGTTATGTATTAGATGAAGAAGAGGCGAACTTTGTAAAGAAAATCCAAGTAGGAACTAATTTAGAGGTAAGCTTCCTTTCAAATTGTTTTTATTATGTAAGAATTGGTCATTATGTTGTTAAAAGCCCTTATAAAGAAAACCACGATAAAGGGAAAATTTCTGCAATAGTAAATTTTAGATGAAGGTTTGAAAACAAGAAAAGTTTTTACACAAACGAAGATAGTAATGGTCTTTCAAATGGTGAAGAGGTTGAGTCTGATCAACAATATCAATTAATTACGACGTTTGAAGGTAAATGTATTTATGATGTCTTTATGGATGCTTTAGATGAAAAATGTAATGTCATTAAAGAAATAACCTAGCCTAAATTCATATAAAAGGAGATAAATTAGCAAAAGAAGAACTGAAGAAACAAATTCTATAAAAGGAGAGGCATAATGAAAAGTTAGAACCAGAAATAGTAAGTCTAAGAAAGGAACTTGAGAAAACAAAATGTTTAAACCTTAAATTTTCTAAAGGATTTGAGACCCTAGAAGAAATCATCAAAGTACAACTCTCTCCTCTAATCAAAACAAGACTTACATATAATGGAGAATCATCAAAGGCTGTAAAATATTTTGAAACATGTATAGGAAGTTATTTCAATACAGTAAAGGGAGTTAATCGACAAAATGTCTCTCATGTAAATCACCCTTACCACAATCAAAAGGGAAATTACACAAAAAGGTATTATACTCATAGGAACTTGTACTTCAATGGTCAATGTTGTTGAATGTGTCACTTATAAAACTATCATGACTAGAGAATACAGAAAGCAAAAGAATGAGTTTGGATTAAAGAAATACTCTTAAAATACTTTCTCACCTCCCAAAGATGAAACTGAATGTTCTTTTTTCAATAAATTTGGGAATAGAGAAATTGAATGTAGAAGCAGACGGAGACCAAATCTTTAGATTGAACAAAAGGAAACAACATCCAAGGTATGGAAAAAGAAAACCATAGAATCGGAAAATTGTGGTTTAGCTTTATTTGCAGGAGATCAAGAAAATATGTGGTGCAATGGCAGTGGATGCTCAAAGCATATGGTAGGTGATAAAGATAAGTTTATGTCCTTTAATTAAATCATGAAAGTAAATAGCATAACCTTTGGAAATAACTCACCTGTTGCTATCAAAGGGAAATGAACTATTTTGCTAGAGCATAAGGTTAAAGCTAGAAATGTTTTGTTTGTTGATGGATTACAACATAACTTGTTGAGTCTTAGTCAAATGTGTGACCAAGGACATGAGGTTGTTTTCAGATCAAAGAATTGTGTGGTATGAAATCTAAATACATGTAAGATCATAATAAAGGGAACAAAGAATATAGATAATGTTTATGTCTTGGAAGGTAGATAAGATCATTGTTACTTGAGAAAATTAGAAGAAATATTGCTTTGGCACAAAATATTCGGGCATCTAAGCTTCACTCAATTACGCAAGTCAAGCAAAATGGGAGAAATACATGACTTGCCTAACATCTCTCTGCTAGAAAACAACATATGGAAATCATGTCAACTAGGTAAGAAAACCAAAGTTCACTTTAATACTAAAGAAGGTACTTCCAATAAGCCACTTGAACTTATTCATACTAATTTGTGTGGTCCTATAAGAAATAATTCTCCTTGAGGTGAACATAATTCATATTATTCATTGGGTATTTTGTTAGAATGTGTTGGATTGGATTACTAAAACATAAATATGAAGAATTTGATAAATTTAACGTCTTCCAAGCTCTAGTAGAACATAAGTTAGACTTAAAAATAAAATGTCTTAGATATGTTAAAGGAGAAGAGTTTATATCAGATGCATTTTTCGAATTTTGTGAACAACATGGTATCAAGAGGTAGTTTTCTATAGCTAAAACTCTTCAAAAAAATGGAGTGGTAGAAAGAATGAATAGAATAATCCAATAAATGGAACATGCCATGTTTGATGAGTCTAGAACACATCATACCTTCTGGGGAGAAGAAACACATACATATGCAAATATCCTCAACAAAACTCATATTCGGGTAAACAATGATAAAACTCCTTATGAACTATGGTTTGGTAATCGTCCAACTGTCAGTCATTTCAAAGTTTTTAGAAACAAATGTTACATAAAGAATAATGATGATAAAATTGGAAAGTTTGAATGTAGAGCTGATGAAGGAATTATCCTTGGATAATCCTTTAGAAGCAAAGGATATAAATGCTATAATAAAAGGCTTCAAAATATTGTTGAATGCATGGATGTTGTAATTGGTGAAGCATCCACAGGTACCAAAAGGGAAGCACCAGAAGATGACGAACTTGTTCCTACAACAAGCCAAAAGGATGTAGAAGAGGGAATTACTGAAGCACTAGAAGAAGAAATTGAAAGCATAGAAGAATAAAAAAAGACTCCTTCAAGATATGTTCATAAAAATCATCCAGAATCTCAAATTTCAGGTGAAAAGGAATTTGGAGTACAAACTAGAAGAACTGTTGTTGGAACTTTTAGTTATCTAGCCTTATTATCCATAATTAAGCCTCAAAATATAAATCAAGCAAACAAAGATGAATGTTGGGTTAAGGAAATGAATGAAGAACTTCATCAAATAGAAAATAACCATACATGGGAACTAGTACCACGACCTCTTAATAAAAATGTTATTGGGACAAAATGGGAATTCAAAAACAAATTGAATGAAAATGGAGAGGTAATTAGAAACAAAGCAAGACACATATGTAAAAGCTATGTTCAATAAGAAGGAATAGACTTTGAAGAAACATTTTCACGTGTAGCCAGACTTGAATCCATAAGAACATTCCTTGCATTTTCAAGCTTTCATAACTCTAAAGTATATCAAATGGACATTAAATATGCATTATTAAAGGGGACCTAGAAGAAGAAGTTTATATTGAAAAACTTGAAGGGTTCATTCTAGGAAATGATAAAAAGCTTGTCTGCAAACTTAAGAAGGCTTTATGTGGGCTAAAACAAGCCCCTCATGCATGGTATTATCATCTTGACAGGGATCTTCAAGAACAAGGCTTCACCAAGGGGTATGCATATAGCAATCTATATATAAATATGGATAAAGATAAACTTTTGATACTTGTTTTTTATGTAGACATCATATTTGGAAGCAATGAAGAAGCTATGAGTAAAGGATTTTCTTTAGTTATGTAGCAAGAATTTGAAATGTCCTTACTTGGTTAACTAACATACTTTCTTGGTATTCAAGTTCAGCAAGCAAAGAATGGTATCTTTCTCTCACAAACCAAGTACCTCAAGCATATTTTGAAGAAATATGGAATGGAAGACAACAGGCCTATATGCACACCAGTGGTAACAGGATGTAATCTTAGTTCATGTGATCATTCTCCTTCAATAAACCAACCAGGATACATATCTATGATCGGGATCTTACTCTACCTTATAGGCACAAGAATGTATATTTTGCATGCAACTGGGATTGTTGGATGATTTCAAGAAAATCCTAAAGAAACTCATCTCCATGCAGTCAAGAGAATATTCAAGTATTTACAAGGGACTCAAGGTTTTGGTCTATGGTATCCCAAAGATATAGATTTTCCACTACATGCTTACATAGATGCAGATTGGGTAGGTAATATTGATGATTAAAAGAGTACTAGTGAAGGAGAATTTTATTTGGGATCTCGCTTGGTATCATGGTTTAGAAAAAAGAAAAGCTCCATTGCTTTATCTACTAAAGCAAAATATGTTGATGATGCATCTTGTTGTACTCAACTTCTATGAATGATGCAAACATTTCAATACATTCAAATCACTTTTACTCAACCTATACCTATTCTGTGTGATAATACGAGTGCCATAAGTATTTATAAAAACCTTGTCATGCACTCAAAAACAAATCATATTCTAATCAAATATCACTTTATGAGAGAACAAGTTCTTGAACAGAAAGTCAAACTAGAATATGTTACTTTAAAAGGATAAGTTGCAGATGTATTTATAAATCCACTTCCATGTGATCCCTTTGAATATCTCAGGAAAACACTAGGATTGGTCTCTACCTCATCACTTTATTAATCATTCTAACAAACTTTTGATGTTCAAGGGAAGCTGAGACTAAAAAATTATTGCAGTTTACTTTCTATACATAGACCTCATGAAGTATAGAGGCATATATACATGAGTTTGGTTCTTGATAGTACTGTATGTTTCTCTACGAAGAAGAAACTATGGGCCAGAATCAAGGGGTGGTTTTGGTATATTTCAGTCATTCGTTCTTTGGCCCTCTACCTCTAACGTTGATTGCTTATAGTTTGTTGTTGCTCAAGTGAAACTTAGAAGTGATGTTGTCTTATGTTGGTTGCTATATGACATTGCTTCTTTGATGGCTTTAATAATTGATGAAGTTCCTTTGATGACTCTGCCAGTGGATATGATCAGTCCTAATACTGAAAAGATGGCACCGGTTCATGGTGAGAATTTGTTATATTCCTAATAGTGCATTGTTGGAATTATGATTTCTTTAGCATTCCTTGTTGCTTAATGATGTTTTCAAATTCTCATAGAATTTTTTTTTATATGGTGAATGATGGTTGTTGATGGCTATCATGGTCTTGCTACCTCACTATTGAGGTCTTTGATTTTGGTTTTAAATGTCATATGTGTCTCTTGATGTAAAGGTCACATAAAGACCCATGATATAAAATTTTAATATCTAGTCATATAAAGTCTCCATTCAGCAATGGTCATCCAATTTCCCTTGATGTCAAAGGGGGAGAGAAGCTTGGTGTTTGGATAATCTTTTGTGAGTTGGGAGAGAAGCTTGGCATGTCTACAGATGTGTTTACAGGTTTTTATAGGTGGTGGTAACCAAACACCAAAGTGGTTGCCATCAAATCCAAAGGGGGAGATTTTTTCCATTGTGACTAATGTGTTGTCCTTGATGGAAACCTACTTGATAAACATGTCAACATGATGGTAGCAAGATGAATATACAAGCTAGTATATATGTGAAAAAGAGACTAGACAAAGGAATATAAATTCTGAGACAGGTGAATGATAAAGGAAAAGTGTTGGTAAATATATGTGGGTCTTTTGAACAAATACCATGTACATACACAAGTATGGTGAAGCAAAGTCACATATAGGTTCTTCTCCATGGTATCCTCAATACCAAGGGTATTTAAGATGGTATTGGCCCATAGTAATGAGCACGACAAGGGATATTTAATCCTTTCAAAGAAGACCATCAGCATTACTAAAGGATTAGCTTAAGGTATTGGCTAAGTCCTAAGCTATATAAGTAGGTGGATATCAAACTGTTAGGTGTGAAAGTTAAGGGTTATTGATGAATGATTTGATCTAAAATAGATACGCACTAAGGAGAATGAAGGAGGTTCATATTTAAAAGATCTGAAAGCATTATAGTGACTAATAAACATGCTTGATTTATCTTTTATGATTATGACTAACAATGATAAATTTTTGATGGTAATATTACTCTAACATGAACATGTGACAGTAAGGGTTGCGAAATATTCTTTATGGCTACAACAAAGGAATGATTCAATAATTGCATATTTGTATGCATGTTTTCTTCAAAAAGGTTGCATACATACACGAATCTACTTTAGGGGGGTCACATATACAAAAGTTCATAATCTGTACACAGGTGTGAACCATTAAGAGTGCATACATACATGATTGTTCTTTATAAGAGTCACATACAACTACTAGGGTTTTGAAGCATGAACTATTAATGATGGTCAATCAATTCAGTTACGATTGACGTTGTTTTTCATGATGCTTCTCTCATAATGATTTTTGTTTAACAGTATTGGTTGAGTTGAACTGGTTGTGGAATGAAATGTTAACTAAGTTATGATGCTTCTATATAATGATCTGTATTTGGTTCTATGATGTGTGATGGGTTTAGTATGTGATGCAGTTAATGTTTCAGTGTGACAGTGATTCTGACTCAGGTATCGATATTTTTGAGATCTATACGTGGGTATTATTCAGGATAAATGCGTAAATAGGTAGGTATGACTAAGAAAAATTGTGTATACAATCTAATGTATGCTTGATCATGGATTGTATGGAAACAATTGGTTTTTGTGATGAGTGACAACATTTGTCTTGGTATATTGATGAGTGGATATGCATTGGAATGATCAAATCTAGTTTGAACTATTTGCATTAGTTACAACAGTTGATTTTATGATTCAGTTGGTTCAGTATTTGAGTAATTGATTTCAGAATAGTTGAAAGTGGATCCAGTTTGAAACATTATGGAAAGTGATCCATAAAGAGCTGAGAATAATGGTCTCTAGAAAGGGGGTTGTAGCTCTCTTCCAGTAGGATTTGGAAAATGAGCGAAGGTTGTAGACTTCTACAAGTAGGATCCTATGTATTGGTTAAATTATTCACCAGTACAATATTGTAAGAAGATTATTTTATTTTTAAGAGAAGATAAAGACAACAACAACAACAGTGGTTTTCTCCCACATTGTTTGTCCACCTAATATCTTCGTGTTCATGTGTGTTAATGTGTTTCTTATGTGTTGATGATCTATCTTCTCTCTACTACTCATAGTTTATTCTTAATACATGTTAATGATTTAATGATGCACTCATTAAATATCAATAGATGATGAATTATATGTAAAGCTATTTGACATGATATATGTGTTTTCTTTCATCATAGTCATGTGCATAAATGGGTTCACTGAGAAAGAAGTTGTGTATAGAAATTGGAATAAGAAAACTGAATTTGAAGTAATTTTTAAAATACTGTTTCATGCCCCCCACCCCCGGGCCCCCCACCCGAGTATTTTTCCTAACACCCCAGTCATACCAAGGGAAGACAGAGCTAGTTCTTGAAATCCATCATCCTCCATTGGGAGATGAAAACCCTTTTGGACAGGGTGTTGAAGTAGAAGCATGAGGATGAAAATGATAACATCTCTTCCTTGAGTGAAATTAAGTAGGTGTAGCAATAAAACCATTCTTTATTGGTGAGTTTGGATGCTTGGCTAGCTCACCTGGAAAGTCACCTTCAATGTGAACACCTTTGGCTCTATAATGTACTTCAAACCCATACTGCTTAAACATAGAATTTATTTATCTTTATGTGCTAATAAACACCCTTATTTATCTCATTAGCATAATTGTGTATATAATTTATTTCATCTTTGTTAGCTTAAATTAGTGAAGGAACTACCCACATGCATACTCTATTTCTATAGTACTACCTCAAGGGTCATTTTATTTTATTTAGTACAACATAAGGTTGTATATATTTCCAAATAAAT
This sequence comes from Pinus taeda, assembly GCA_000404065.3. Taxonomy (NCBI): domain Eukaryota; kingdom Viridiplantae; phylum Streptophyta; class Pinopsida; order Pinales; family Pinaceae; genus Pinus; species Pinus taeda. The sequence goes on from APFE030867244.1 coordinate 11,480, forward strand.
GAATAGGGTGGCTATGCCACTCCACCACCACATCGAGATTAAGGGGATTGATGTTATTAAATATGACATGTCACATGTTGTAGACCCAATACATAGCTTATGTTCATTTTGGGTTTGAATCATAATTAAAAGGATTGGAGGCATTTGGACCCGTGACCATACCCATGGTGGTCATTTTATATACCATTATACTACACCACTTCCTTACATTTTAAATTTAATTATTTCAGGCCTTTACAATGGTGAGCCACGTGGCTTGGTTTATGTGGTTTTCTCCCTGTGGTGACAATTGGGCCTACCCACATGATGGTCAAACTTGGGATGGCTTAGATGTATTCTATATGATTCGATAGTGGAGATATTTTGCTAGATAGTAACGTTACTACACCCCTCCCCTCCCTTGGACACTTTTTCATTTGAACTATCAGTTTGTGTAGCCAAAAGATATGCAACTTTGGTGAGGATTTATTTGACTAAGGCTTATCATGCTTCTACATATCTTACACAACTTCCATATTGATGTTCTCCTTATCCTTCCCACAGTTAGTTAATTTCATAGAGAGGCAAAGGATCTTAGGAGCTAAATCCCTCAATTGTTTGATATGATGATGAAATTCAGGTATTTTTCAACACTAGAATTTTTATGTTTGTTCTTTCCCTGTTGGTTACTAATCTTGTCTTAGAAAATTCCTTCTCATAATTTAACAGGGATTTTAAGCTGAAAATATTTGGTTTCCCCTATGGAGGTGAGAAGAACTTGGAAGACTAAGGCCCTTCCACTAATTCTCTCAGAGATTTTCTTTTATGGTCTTTGCAAGAGAACCCTTTCATCCTTTGAAGCTAAAGTTGTACAAAGAAATGTAATTTATCTTCTTTCCTTGGAGATGGAAAAAATTCCCTTCGTGAACAAAGTTGTATTAGGTAAATTGACAAGGGTTTTATATTTTTCCGTATTTTTCTTTACATTTTTCTTAATTCAATTAGATAGTTTAAAATTCATCATGGTTATGTTGCTTCTAAAACCACCAGTATTCTTCACAGGCTCAAGTGGATCTTCCATGTCATTCTTATATATTTATTTTCCTAATAGTGTCATCAATGAGGGTTTTAAGCCACCTTACAGGTAAAAAAATGGAACTAGGTTTAGTGAATCCCCAATTTCCTTTTTTTTTAAATACTTTCAATAAAAAATACCCTCTTGGGTCTTCATTTAACTTAGGTCAAATTTCTCTTTTCTTAGTAGCTAGCCCCTTTCGTAGCTACTTCAAGTTTTGATCTTCAATTATCTGAAGTGACCAAGCTTCAATTTACAGAGGGCCACAACTACCCCTTGGTACTTCCACTATTCCTTTAGTTAGGTTACATGATACTTGATTTTTTGTAGTGTAAATGTTTTAAACCTCTTTTTTTTTCTATATACTAATTTTAAATTTATCCCTTATAGATAATGGGAGTTCTCACTTCCTACCAAAACCCATAAGGTGTATTTTAAGAATTTAAGCACTATGTGTTTCTAGGGTTAAATATAATTTAGTATAAGTGGTATCCTAACCTTGGATTTTTGTTTTTGTTCATTCCAAGTAGTTTCTCTTCCTGAGTTGAGCCAACACCTTTGAGCCTATTAATATGGAATTCCAGGTATTCAATGAAAATTAAGTCTTGCTACTTCACTTGTTGTAGGTTATATCTATTGGCATTATGGCATAGGTTTGGCACTATGGCACAGGTGTTGTCCTTGATGGCAACACAATCAGGTGGTAGATTACAGTTCAAGCTCTCAGAATGGAAGAAAACTTCATATACTCAGTGTCCCTTTAACCAGGTCATGTATATACGCGGTATTGATGATAAAAAGTCGCGTATGCATATACATGCACTTTCATGCACGGAAAAGTGCGTACATGTGGGAAAGATTATTTTTGGGTCCATGGTAATTGGACCTATGTTTTTAGACCTTAGTATTGCATCCGAAATATTGAACCCAGGTATTGGGTCCCTAGTATTGGTTATCTATGGTTTTGGGCCATGGTTTGAGTAAGGCCAAGACTATAAAAAGGAAGATATCATTTGGCAAGTGAATTGACTCAAGTGTTGAATATCTTATGAGGAGAAAGATCTGGAATACTGGTGATTGGTTTATGATGCATAGTTGGATCTGAATCAAGGAGGAACCTGAGCATTACAAGATGGATAAGTTCTATTGAAGGGTCAAATCTCAAGACTTGAATAGTAGTATCTTTGTGTGATTCTGATCTATTATATTTGACGCATGAATTGATCTATGAATTTGATAATCTGGGTATGATTAATGCTTGAATACTTGAAAAGGGAAAATTGTCTTTCATAGATCTGTATGCAGGTTTGGCGCAGCGGAGGCGTGTATACACACCGATGGGTATATGCAGGTTTTCTTATACACATATGCCTACGCACGCAAGTTCCTCATCTTGAAGTAGCGTACATCTCATAAAATATGTTTTAGTTACTTCAGTTTATTGTTGCAGTATTCTGGGTTCAAGATTGGTGTCTAGTTACTGTTATTATTCTGGTTATAGCATTCAGAGAAGTGATTGTTTGATTTAGTATTGGATTGTACGAAGAAGATTGGTTGATGCAGATATACTTGATGTTTGATTGATGTTATCCATGGATCCAATCTGAAAATTTATGAAACGTGGTCACTGGAAGAAAAGAGAAGGTTGTAGCCTTTTGTAGGTTAGCACCTACGTACTAGTACCTCAGCTAGTACAAGAGCTAAGGGGGTTGTAGCTCCCTTCTAGGAGAAGCTGGAGAATTAGAGAAGGTTATAGCCTTCTGAGTTTGTAGCCTACGTACTGGCATAAGACTACACCAGTACAAAAACATTGTAAAAAGAAGTTTCTAAATTGAAAGAAGATAGAGACAAATTGCAGCAGGTGGTTTTCACCCACATTGGGTTTCCACCTTATATCTTGTGTTCTGGTGTGTGGCTGTCTACTCTATTTTCTATTTCTGGTTACTATTTATATGGTTCTCACATGCAGATTTATGAACAACATCTGAAGAATAAATTAAATTATAAGTCTGCAACTTATACGCTAGTTTCATTAACTAAAGTTGCGTATATACGTTGTTTTCACTATCTCAAGTAGCGTATACAAATCTGTGTATGAAATGAAAAATAATTGACTTGATAATACTATTCACCCCCCCCCCCCCCCCCTCTTAGTATATTTCCAACAATTGGTATCAGAGTAGGTCCTTCAGAAGAAGCTTGATTGCTTGAAGGAAGATCTATCATCATGAGCAACTATGAAAAGGAGGCATCGATCAGGCCACCAATTTTTGATGGGAGCAACTTTGTCTATTGGAAGGTAAGAATCACAACATATCTTCAATCTCTTGGTATAGAAGTCTCGGATGTCATAGAAACAGGATACACATTTCCATCAGCAACTCCTACAGATACGGCTGGTAAAAAGCAGTATGAAACAAATGCTAAGGCTGTCAATACTCTATTAGGGAGTCTATCTCAATCAGAATCCGTCAAGATTATGCAGCTCAAAACCGCAAAAGAAATATGGGACAAGATCGTTCTGAGCTATGAAGGAGATGATCAGGTAAAATGAGCAAAACTACAAACTCTCAGAATTCAATATGTAAATCTCAGAATGCACAATGATGAAAGTGTGGCTAACTATTTCTTACACATTGATGAGATTGTTAACTGTATGAAAAGATTGGGTGAATAAATAAAAGAAGTTGTTATGGTTGAAAAAGTTCTAAGATCCTTGTCTTCTAAGTTTGATTCAAAATTTTCTGCCTATTAGGCCAGGAAATAACTCCAATAGGCAGAAATAATTGACTGTCTTATTCCATCAGGTAGGTCCTCATTATATAAATGAGGGAGAGATTGTTCAATTCATCCCCTGATGATTGTTCATATTTCCTATTTATCTATTTACAATAATTCACCCAATCACAAGGACTAGGTGTCAACATTCCCCCCCTTAATCTGAAGGGATGTTGGTGAGTCCAAGCATCATTCTGAATCATTCAAGCTTTTCCCTTCCAAGCACTTTGGTAGAGATGTCTGCAATTTGCTCATTTGTGGAACAATTACGGAGATGGATTGTTTTGGCCTCAACATGATGTTGAATCAGATGATATTTAGTATTGATGTGCTTCGTTCGATCATGAAAATTTGGGTTCTTGGCCAACTTTATTGCAGAGGTATTGTCAATCATGAGTGGAGTTGATTGTAATTGTTTTACCTGCAAATCTTCAAGAATTTTCCTGAGCCACACAATTTCTTTTGTTGCTTCAGCTGCTGCCACGTATTCTTCTTCTGTTGTGGAATCTGTTGGAACTGATTTTTTACGTGATCTCCAGGAGATAGCTCCTGATCCAAGACTCATAGCATATCCTGAAGTAGATAACCCAGTTTCTTTGTCTCCATCAAAGTTTGAATCAGAGTATCCAATCAAGCTGAAGTCGTCCACCTGTGTATACTTAATTCCAAAGTCTTGAGTTCCCTTCAAGTACCTTAGAACTCTTTTTGCAGCAGACCAATGTCCCTCACAAGG
>APFE030867251.1:0-13868 GCA_000404065.3 Pinus taeda
ATAGGGTTTTTATATTTCTTCTTTTGAGTATTTATGAGATTTTCTTCCTTTTTGGAATGCTTATAATAAAATCGTTTACGGAGTTTTTCTATTTCTTCGAGATTTTTTTCCTTATACTCAAATGTTTATAGTAAAATTTTAAGAGATTTATCATATTTGAACTAGCCATTTTAGATTCCTTTATTGTAAAAAGTTTTGGATTGATAATAATTAAATGTTTGGAAATGTATTGTGATACTTCAAAGCATTTAAAGAAGGATGTGATTGTAAATACTTTATTAACATCAATCAACTCACGAAATTAAAATATGAAATAAGTAAGATTTAAATTTCAAAAAAGAGAATGAAAAAAAAAACATCTAAACTAACCCCAATTATAAGTAAAGATCTACATATATAAATATTTATATCGAGATAAGTTACATATACTTCATTAAAATGATTTACAATTCAATTTCGAAAAAAATAACACTAAGTTAATCGAAATGAAAATTACACTAATTATTTTATTTTTACTTTTTTTTTTGCTAATAATTTTAATAAAGTTTACCTCTCTTGTGGTCAATATTTGATTCTATATATGAGATTCATACTAGATGTTATTATAAAGTACAAAATTTTATTAGGGGTAGATTTTTTAGTGAATACTATTTAAGTTGAGACAATATTCAGTTTTGGAATGATCTAAAATCTAAAACACTAAAATGTATAGAAAGGATGAAAATATGCCCTTATAAATTACCCAATCACGATTTGATTATATGATTTTTTAAAATAATTTTGATATTTTATAATTTTAATAAAATTTACTTTCTTGAAGTAAATATTTGATTTTACATGTGATATTAAGGTTAGATATTACAATCAAGCATATATCAGTCTTTTTTTGGATAATATTTAAGCTAAAATTGCTAGTTTATATATTTACCATACATTGACAAACTTGAAAGAATTGTTTTTTATTTAAAAACAAAATTGAAAACACATGAAAGGGCGATTTTAAAAAATATCATTTAAAAACAAACTTGAAAGAATATGACAACTCAGCTCAGTTTAAACGATAATTGAAAGGTTGTTGCAAGGAATGGTAATTAAAATTTGTGATAAATATTTTAATCGGATTCCGAAGTAAAAAGCTAGCAAATAATCCAAAAAAACATAACACTCGACTTGTCATTTCAGGAATGGGTTGAGTGATTAAATATTCATTCTTGGTGAATGAATCATGAGAGGAATCCAAGATTGAGAGAAGGTTTTGCACAAGAGGATGAAATTCAAAGGTTGTTTTCCATAGTCCGAAAACTAGAGGGAAAGGCAGTAGGAGATTAAATTGATTACTCATGGACACAATGATTTTTTTTTCCTTAATTTGTTTGTGGGACTTTTTTGTAACATGACAAAAAAAAAATCTATGTTCAATGTACAGGTTAAGCATGGATATTATTTCTTTCCTTCTCCCTCAAACACTATGATGTAAAGTTGTTTTTCTTATGGAGCACTCCATAAATGTATTGTACCATGTACTATTGTATGCATCAATATATTGTGTAATGTTGTTGTATGCTTGCAACTTGTTGTGTTGTGTGCGCACAAATCTTTGTGTTATGTGTCTGTGGATTCATGTTAATTGAGAGAGAAAGTTGTGGTTGAGTTTGAAGGGCCAACTTGATCAACAAATATTACGCTTTCATAGTGGGTTGGTATTCATGTCGATATTTTCTTTAATTATTTTTAAATTCATTCTACCTCTTTTTTTTATGATCTGGAATTTTATATGTGGGAGCTAAAGCAACATACATCCTGTATAAACCCCAGCTTCCAGAGGAAAAACCACCTCAACCCTCATCAATATAACCAGGCTTTACCACAATCCTCACATGATCATTAGGCCCTAAAAAATCATGGATGCCTCCAGATCTCTCCACTGAAACCATGAGGAATTTGTCTATCTCAACCTCTTGGCTTTATCATGCATCCCACCATTACTCTTCAAGGAATTTCTAGGATTATGAGGTCTTCACCCTCTAGGATTTATTGTGTATCCTGCCATTATAAGGTCGAGGGATTCCTAGGCCCAATCAAGGGTATTCACCTCTGAGGTGTATCATGTATCACTCAATTCACCTACCGAGGATTCTTAGTCTCAATCAAGGGTATTCACCTTTGAGCTTTACCGTGTATCCTTCCATTCACTAGTCAAGGATTCTTGGACCCAATTAGCATGTTCACATCTAGGCTCTACCATGTATCCCATCTTCGGGTTACTAGGCCTTATGAATAATATTTAGACCACCCCACTAAGCTTTGAATCCATCTAGCAATCCAACTCAACCAAAACAATAGAACCCCATCACAACATGGCTATCTGGAAATGTGAAGGAAATGTTAAAGAACACTATCACACTTTGAAGGACCCATCCCAATGGTAGCAAGAGAACCAAAAACACACATGCATTTTCCATGCATGCCAAAAATAGCAAGGAAACCACAGATACAAATCAATACCTACAAGTAATCCTATTGTACTTGCTTGATTATACTCCTCCTTTCTTGATTTTTTTCTTCCTCTTTCCTTATTTGCTCTTCTTTTTCCTTGTTTTCTCCAATGCTAGAGTGTTCCAAGAATGCTCTAAGTTTCTAAGAGTGAGAGAGAGAGAGAGAGAATAGAGAGAGAGATATCCAAAATTGAACTGACAAAAGGGTACCAACTGATCCTCAGAAGCCATTTTATTAATGAGCCCTCTAATTTCTTCAATTTTCCATTATTTTCATTCATTTTCCTCCTCATATGCAACCTATGACCTTTTGCCTTCCCTTTCACCTAATTTCCATTATTTTCATAAATAAATTGCCAATTAATTCCTCATGCCTTTATAAAGCCTTTGCCTTTTCCTTTTCTCATTACCCTTGGCCATAATAAACGAAATAAACACCCACACTAGGATGTTTTGCCCAACATAGCTTGGAATAAGTGTCCCATGAACTTGGTTCTAATTTTTCCTTAATTAACTTTATCTATCTGGAATTTTGACCAGGGTTGTTAAAAAAATAATTAAATTCTTTATTTGACATCTATGAATTAAAATATTTATCCTGATCAAATTGTAAGTTAGATTTCCATGTTTTTGTTATTCTTGCAAGACATTCTTTGGAAGCCTACATTGTTTCAAAAAGAACCATCTTAGAGTCTAACTTTTAGGAATGTATTCATAATGTTGTCAATGTTCTCTTGCAAAAATACTTTCTTTCAAGACAACCCTTATTTTTTCTTTGATAGATATTCAACCCTCAGACAAGGTCAACTTCTAGGGGGAAAAAAGAGTCAATCTTTACCTTCAAACTGACATTTTTTGAAAATTAATTATAAACAATACATTTAGTATAAAAATTACATCAATAATACATTAAAAAGAAAGGGATCTATAAATCTATCAATGAAAATATTTGTTAGCTCGACATTGACTCTTACAAGTATCTATTTTATGTAGAGAAATATTCAAGGTTTCCGAGGGTATGTAAAAAAAATTGTAGTCCATTTGAGAATACACAAGGAGGAGTAAAAATTTTGATTCTATAGTCATGCCTCAAGAGAAATTATTCCTCTACTATTAAAGTTGACATCTCTAATAAAAAAAAATGCCTTTTGCTGCCAATAATAGTATTTGCTTCTCATTATTTCATAGATAAAGAAGACTAACTATTTTCAAAATTAATTTTATAGATAGTTACAATATACATAATTACATACATAATATATATAATTTAAAAATATTGTGTAAATTTTACAAGTATCGTTAGTTTAGTTTTTATTAATTTATTATTATATTTTGTATTTTATACTTACCTTTTTAAAATGACAAAATATCAATATCTACGTTGTAAAGTGTTCCTTTGGGAAGAAATCCCCTCCATGACACTATGTGATTTTGCGAGCCATCAATGTTGTGTTTTATACAATAAAAACATTTTCAGCTTTTGGATATATGGAAGGTAGTTACATTCATTAATAGGTACTCTACCTTAACTAACTTACTCACCCTTAATTTTTAATTTTTGGTTGTTGCATTCTGATGGAATTCTGGTTTATTATCTTCCCATCACTCCTATGGTACCCTGTGTTCCCAACCCACACAACCTCGCTAATTCTGTCAACTTTACCTTAAACCCATAAGCAACCCCACTGTCTCTAGACCTTCCCTTAAACCCACACATCCCAACTGCTACTCTTGACCTTCTGTAAGTGAGCAAAGATATTCTTTCTGCAAGAAAATATAGGTTTACAACATAGACATTTAAATTAAATGGTCGATGATATATAAAAAGAAATGTAAAAGTGTTGAGCAGGGGCTGCCATTTATAAACCTTGGCATGAGTTTTTGATGGAGGCATCAAAATTCTATTGCTACAAAACAAATGTGCTTTCCATGGAATAGGTATTTTTTGTCGTTTTTCATTGGATCTGATAGACTTCCTCTCAAATATATAGTAATAGGTATTTTTATTTTGTTCAATATTTGTTTTAGTTACTCTTGAGTGCATTGACAAACTAACTGTTAGATCAAGAATGGTTGCATTGTTTCCAAACCAGCTACAACATCGAATGGTAAATTGGTATCTTAAAACCTTGTAATGGGCATCTTAGATTAGATATCATGGGTTACGTTTTCGTAGAGTAATGCATAAAAATACAAGGCCCTAGAATGGAAACTCCAAACCAAGAGGGATTTATATCCAACATCAACAATATGAGGGCATTAAGAGAGATTTTTAATCTTATGGGAGCTTTGAATACTCATGCAATATAAAAGAATATGGGTTCATGAAGATTTTTTTTCAATGTTATTAATTCCTTATAACTACTCAGAGGGATTTGTTCTAAGGGTTGAAGTAGTCTGAGGAAACAAATGAAGGTGTAGTCAAAAGGAAGGATAAGAAATGAAAACACATACATGAGATGATACTACAATTTCCATCAACAATGTTAATAGAGATTTAAGTGCATAATATGGGGTATTAAAAACACATAATCAACTCACAGCATGGAAATCCAATGGCTATCCTATCCTCAATGAAGGATTTAGGTATGAAAGAAATAGAGGTTGAAGTCATTGTCGATACATAGCCAATTCAGCTTCCAGTGATGATATGCCATCAAAAAATAGGAAAAATCAACAATATGGAGCAATGAGAGGGAGAGGAAGGAGGAATTTTTAGAGAAATAATTAGAGTAGAGGTTACTACAATGAGAGGAACCAAAATATCTTATCCTCATCAAACTTACACTACAAAAGAGGGCATATTTCAATGAAGGAATGTCAATGAGGTATGCATCCTCGGATAGAGCACTACAAATTATGATTTTAGTGGAAAGCGTTCTACAAGTAAGGGATTCATTGGTCAACCCAATAATGGAAATCACCCACCCACAAAAATGAAAAAAAATATCTGAAGCAGATGGATTTGAGGGGTGCTAAGAACAAATGCAATGTTAGTACATTAGTCATCCTACCATATTAATCATCTTTATCAACAAGTGGTCTCAATTTTCTTGGTGGGAAACCAAATATTTTTTACCATATACCTATAGAATAACTTGTTTAAAACTCAAAAATTGTTAACAACTAAAGCATAATTAAAGTATCTACTACATAATTAAAAAACAAAAACTCTCAGCAAACATTTCAAAATCTAGGAATTAAAAGAGGTAGTAGGCATGGTATCCTTAGTAGTGGATGTTTACGGAGTTGAAGTAGTAGTAAAAGATGAAATGTGGCAATAAAATTTAGCTAGCCAAGTGTCCCTTCTCTAAAGAGAGATCCACTAGTTTATATGGATACGTTTGACATCCCTAAGACTTGCAAATGATTATATCTTTTTGCCTACTTTTCAGTAAGGACCATTCCCAATAGGCTTTTTATTTTTAGTATTTTGATAAGGTTGTTCGGTTTGGAGCCTGATTATCTCCTTTATTCAGAGGTATTGCCACATTAGACCCCAGTTTGTAATGTGGCAACAACACTTCCCGTAAATCTACACCGTCACGGGGGAATTCGGGGCAATGCCCCCAAAGCTAAAAATAGATGTAAAATTTCCTTTAAAATGTTGCAATTCCGTAGTCAATCTGGATCATTCATTAGGTAGAGATCTGAAAGTAGAAGTTATGTTTAATTTAGGGTTTTTTTTCCTAGAAGGAAACCGCTCGCCATATATGAGGTAATTTTATTGTATCTAGGCAAATTTGTATTCTAAGTGAGAAAGAGAGAGGAGATTGTGTGAGAGCGAAGAGGGAATTACAACATATTTACTGTAGGTTGTATCTCTTTAGTTTGTTGGATAATATAAAAGGAATGACTGGCTGTTTCTCCATGGATGTAGCCCAAATTGGGTGAACCACATAAATCTGTGTCTCTCTTGTTTTATGTGCTTTATGTGTTTATATTTTTGCAATATATTTTATGTGTTCCATTGCTCTGTGATATAATTATCTAACAACTGGTAGAAGATCCGAAGGTTTATTTGGATGATAAACTCATAGGAGAGAATGGTTCTTGGTTCAAGTGGGAGAAATGGCATAAGATGGTAGGTTTAGGGTAAATTAACGATCAAAACTACCAGCTATCGAAGATGCAGATCAAATATTATCTGTATCAGAAAGATTTGTACCTAACATTGAGTGGAAAGACAAAGAAGCTGACGAGTATAACAGACATAGAATGGGATATTCTCGACAGAAAGGCACTTGGAACAATACGGTTCTACCTAGTGATGTCGATAGCCTTTAATATTTTAAAGGAAATGACAAGAGAGGGTTTAATGTCGACATTGGCCAAACTATATGAAAAGCCCTCATCCTCAAATAAGGTATTCCTTATGAAGCATTTATTTAATATGAAGATGTCAATAGGTGGATTTTTTTTTGATCATGTAAATGAATATAATACAATTACCAGTCAGTTAAGTTCTGTAGGGGTAACTTGTAATGATGAAGATAGGGCTCTGTTATTTTTTTGCTCATTGCAAGAAAGTTGGAATGGTTTAGTTATGGCCATTAGTAACTTTGTCTCTAGATCTAGTACTTAAAAGTTTGATGATGTTTTCGGTGCAATCCATAGCGAGGAAATGCAACAGAAAAGCCTCAGTGAGACATCAAGTGATTATTTGACTGTAGAGACTAGGGGAAGAAAAATGGAAAGAGGAAAGAGCCCGGGATATCGTAATAATTCAAGCAAAGGCAGATCCAAATCTAGATTGGGGTTAGTGTGATGGAAATGCAGTAAGGAAGGGCACATGAATAAATACTGCAAGTCTCGTAAGGGAAAAGAAGTAGACGCGCAACAAGAAAACAATCATGAAGCGAATGTTACAGGTGATGTGTTGCAAGATGTTTTGATTCTCTCATTAGAAACTATTATTGATTCCTGGGTGGTAGATTCAGGGGCCTCATTCCGTGCCACACCATATAGGAAGCATTTTCATGATTATGTTCAAGGATATTTTGGACAGGTTTGATTGGGTGATGATAAACCCTGTAAAATCATTGGAATGGATACATTTTTCATAAAATAATAGAATGGAAATAAAAGGCTATTGAAGGAGGTAAGGCATGTTCCATATCTAAAGAAAAATCTAATTTCAATAGGGTAGTTGGGAGGTGAAGGTTGTGTGACTACTTTTATATATAAAACCTAGAAGGGCACTAAAGGAGCCCTGGTAATAGAAAAAGGATAAAAGGTTGGTACATTGTATTTATGCAATGGTATTTCTAATTATGTTAATTCTTTACCCTCTACAACAGAAGATACAACATTCTGGCATCATATACTTGGGCACATGAGTGAGAAGGGGATGCATATTCTTCACTCAAAAACTTTGTTGCCAAGTTTGAATCATGTTGATTTAAATTATATGAGAATTGTGTTTATGGAAAATAGAAGAGATTCATATTCCTTAGAGTTGGGAAATAAAAAAGGAGTGAAAAGTTAGAGCTTGTGCATGCAAATGTATGGGGATTTGCTCAAGTATCATCTTTCGATGGTTGTTGTTGTTCTGTTACTTTTATTGATGATGCAACCAGAAAAACTTGGATTTATTGTATTCGAAATAAATTTGATGTATTTGATAATTTCAAGAAATGGAAAGCTTTGGTTGAAATTGAGACAAGAAAAAGGTTGAAGTGTTTGAAATCAGATAATGGAGGTGAGTATTGCAGCAAAGACTTTGATAGGTACCGTTTCGAGAATCGATTTCGCAGAGAGAAGATAGTTCCAGGAACACCACAAGAAAATTGTGTGTCAGAAAGGATGAATAGGACAATCATGGAGTGTGCAAGCTGCATGAGATTGGATGTAGGATTTCCTTTAAAATTTTGGGTACATGTTATAGATACTGTTCTTTATATAATAAATGGAGGGCCTTGAAGTTCCTTGGATGGTGGTATTCCAGAGGAGGCATGGACAGGTAAAAAGGTAAACTTGTCATTTCTAAAGACTTTTTGTTGTGAAGCCTTCGTCCACATTAATAAAGAAAATAGAACAAAGCTTGAGGAAAAATCAAAGAAATGTACCTTTATTGGATATGGTCTTAGTGATTTTGGTTATTGCTTTTATGATTAAGAAAAGAAAAAATCATTAGGAGAAGAGATGTCATATTCAATGAAAAGGTTTTGTATAAGGATCTGATGCAGGAAAAGAAATAGGAAAAAGAAAACAGAAAATACATGGTTCTTGATGAGATCACAGAAAAAGTGAAGGTTCCTGAAAATCATAATGATCAACAACTAGAACAACAACAACAACAACAACGTCGAATGCCTGAAAGTAGTGTTAGAAGATCTACGAGGATAAGTAGACCCCTTGAACGATCTCTCCTTCATTATATTATGTATTGTTGACTGATTTTGGTGAACCAGAATCTTATGAAGAAGTAGTGCAAGTAGAAACCAAGAAGAAGTGGGAGCAAGTCATCCAAGAACAGGTGGAATCCTTAGCACATAGCTAGACTTGGGACTTAGTTAGGTTGCCTACAAGTAAAACAAAATTGTGGAATGAATGGGTTTACTGGTTGAAGGAAGAAGATGGAGGTAGAAAAAGGTATAAAGATAGACTTGTGGTGAAGAGGTTTCCACAGAAAAATGGTACAGACTTTGATGCGATATTTTCTCTTGTTGTTAAAATGACTACAATCAGAACTATTTTAAGTATAGTAGCAACTGAAGATTTGCATCTTGGGCAGTTAGATGTAGAGACAACCTTTGTCCATGGGAATTTGGAGGAAGAGATATATATGCAACAGTCAAAAGGATATGAGATCAAATGGGAGGAGAAACTAGTGTGCAAGTTGAAGAAGAGCTTGTATGACTTAAAACATGCTCCAAGGTAGTGGTATCTAAAATTTGACAGATTTATGTCTGAACAAGGCTATACTAGATGTCACTTTGATCATTGTGTTTATCTCAAAAGGGAAAATGATGGTAGCTCTATTATATTGTTATTGTATGTAGATGGCATGCTTGTTGTAGGTTCTAACATGTAGGAAATAAATGTGCTCAAAAGAAAATTGGTGAACTCATTCGTAATGAAGGATTTGGGTGATGCAAAACAAATCCTTGGTATGATAATAACTAGAGACAAGAAGAATAAAAAATTAACAGTCTCAGAGTGAGTATATAGAAAAGGTGTTGAAAAGATTTAATATGCAGAATGCAAAACCAGTTAGTATACCTTTGGCTATCTATTTCAAACTAAGTAAGGAGGTGTGTCCCAAGAATCAGGAAGAAATGGCTTATATGTATAAATTTCCATATGCATCAGTAGTTGGAAGATTAATGTATGCAGTGGTCTACACAAGGCTTGATATTGCACATGCAGTGGGAGTTGTAAGTGAGTACATGAACAATCCAGGAAAAGAACATTGGATGGTGGTGAAAAAGATTCTCATGGATTTGAGAGGTACCACAAATAAAGCATTATTCTTTGGTGCTTCAAACATTGCTCTATAGGGATATGATGATGCAGATATGGTGGGTGATAGAGATAACAAGAGGAGCACCACATGGTATGTGTTTACTGTAGGTTGAACAATTGCCAGTTGGGTTTCAAAACTACAAAGCGTTGTTGCACTCTCAACAACAGAAGCATAATATGTTGCTTCTACAGAGGCTAGTAAACAAATGATTTGGTTACAAAGGTTTCTAGATGGGTTTTGTAGGAAGTATGAGTTGGGCAGGTTATACAGTGACAACCAGAGTGCAATACATCTTGTAAAGAACTATCCATTTCATTCCAAGGCTAAACATACATAGCTCAAGTACCATTGCATATGGTTAGTGTTGGAAGATGGACAGTTGAAGCTAGAAAAGGTACACACTAGCCAGAATCCTACAGATTTGTTAACAAAAGTTATAACCAGGGACAAACTAAGATTTTATTTAGTTCAATTGGTCATCAAGTGTGATGATGAAGATGAGAAACAACTAGGTCAAAAGTGGAGTCATTTTCCACCAAATGAAGCAGCGGTGGAGTTGCTATAACCAGTCTCCAAGTCGGAGATGGTTGGTTATGGAGCCTGATTATCTCCTTTATTCTGAGGTATCACCGCATTGGACCCTAGTTTGTAATGTGGTTGAAATTCTACCCATAAATGTAAGCCACTAGGGGTTCCAGGGTAGCGACAAAGATGATTATTTAGAGCCCCCCCCCCAGGTGATCCGAATTGGATGCATAAAAGACTGTCAAAAAACCATGACTGTATCAGGTCGGGACAAATATCTAAAGAATTCTAAACCAGTGATCAAAAACACCCCTGAACTAGTGGCAATGGTAGCCAACGTGGAACAACAAGGACCTTGGTCAAAGCGCACTGACCGAGGCCCATGAAGACTGCGCAGGAGGTCAAAGTAGCCCCTCGGAGCCCTAGATCGGGAAAAGGAGGTGGATTTTGATGCGTGATTGGGAAAACATGGATGAAATGGGGGAAGCCCGAGCAAACGGATGCATGGAAAACCAAATAACCATGGGTGGAAAAGCCAAAATTACTAAATGTACAAAGGCAGGACCTGCGCTCTGGAAACCGAAGGTATTGATCGAAGTGCCCTAAAATGGTAAGAGATTTTGGACGAGAGCAGAGTGATTCCACACATCGATCGATGTGTGGTAGGTGAAGGTGAGAGAAAATTACCGTTGATCGTGCATTATCGATCGAGCAGGTCAACCACGCAGGACGTGCGTATGACGTCGGTTGTAGGGGACCTAGATGGAATGACTGAGATCACGCCCAATGGAGGAAGTGGAATCGACGAAGGAAAACATCGTGATTTGTAAGGATTTGGAATCCATTTGACCACCATGGTAGAGGAAAGACTTCATCCATGACATAATTGAAGAAACAAACCAACGAAGCAGGCTTGCGCCATCTAGATGAGGACACGTGGCTACTCCTTGAGTGTTCATGATGATGCCGAACAGGGAACTCCAAGCGCATCTGCAGAAGGTGAATCGAAAGAGTTGGAAGAAGAACCGAACAGGCATGGGAACAAATGTTTAAAATCCATGAACAGAGACAGAATACGAGGGATAGCTTGAGAGACGAAAAAAGACAAAAAGACCAGAACCCCAAGAGGAGGACGGAATACACAGAGGAAGAAGACAGTGAAGCAAAAGCAGAAAGAGACAAAGGGCCGAGCTGACCAACGGTAGCATCGAGCACCAGAGCTTGAGAGATTCAAGCCATCCCATAGAGGAATTTGTCCGAATTGAGCACCACATTTGGCTCTTTCCACTATAGACCAGAAGGTCACAGAGCTAGTAGTAAGAAGAAGAGTTTGTGTATTCTAGTGGCTTGGGGAATCCAAGAACCACCCTGCCAAGCAAATCTGCTTCAGGAGAAATCACATTGAGTCCCTGCATTATAATTCTCTGCTTAAAGACACAATAAAAAAAGGCCCCCACTAAAAGCTAGACCAGAGATGTACCTCTGGAGGATAGGGTGAACTCCTTATCAAAAATTATTGAGTCTTTGTGTTTTCTTACTATATTTCTCTGTTGTGTTTCCATTTAAATGTTTGTGTATCGGAAATATAATCAATCCGTTGCTTAAATAACACAGAAAACACACACCATCACGAGTTTGTAATACCTTTGTTTAATAAATCTTTAGCTGATGTCACTATTAGGGTGATTATCAGATGAAGTGGTATCAGAGCTTTAGGCTGTAAGGTTAGACAAGCTTGTGTTGGTTTAGCTGTGAATGCTCACTAGATCAAAGCTTAAATTAGGAGAAGGAGAGTTGGTGGAAACTAATCCTAAAATTGGGAGAGTCTATTCTCGGAAGACAATGTTAGAGGAATGTTCTATGAGGCCAGGCCCTCAGTTCATAGAGATTTTCCTAGCTATAAAGTCTATGGGAGAAGAAATGTATAAGGACTTTAGAAAGCACAAGGATGAATATTCATCAGGTTCCAAACAAGATAAAGAAGAAGATGAGTCTCATTCCCATGACCACTCCAAAGGAAAGGGGAAAGAGGAAAACTTTCTCACACCTCCTAATAGTCCTTTGGATAATAAGAAAGCATATTTGATTAAACTAGATGTTAAATTTTATTTTCCTATATATGATGGAGAGCTAAATGTTGAGAAGTTGGACAATTGGATTAGACAAATTGATGTGTATTGCAGGGTACAGAACATAGACTCAGACAAGAGTAAGATTCAGCTAGAAAGCCTACGCCTAGGAGGCACTGCTTTAGTTTGGTGGGAAGGTAGAACCCAAGTTGATATGAAAAGCCATGGTAAGGCCATCTCTGTTTGGAGTGGATTTGTTGCTGCAATCAAAAAGCAGTTCTATCCATTGGGCTACATGCAACAAGCCATGATGAGTTGGAAAACTCTTCGGCAGTTCAAAGGGAAAATTGTGCAAGGGTATACTCAAGAGTTCAGAAAGAGAGCATTGATGTTGGGTATCTCATTAGACTCACCAGAGACTCTTTTGAAGTACATTGGTGGTCTACACAGCTACATGAGGCATACCATCCTCATGCTTAATCCCACTACTATAGATGAGGTATATGTATAAGCTACTCATCTAGAAGCTAGAGGAAAGAATGGAAATCTAAAAGTAGGGGGGCCATCCCAATCGATTGTAAGTAAGAGAAAGGAGAAAAGAAAGCAGAAGTGGAAAGGAAGGAAGGATAGAACTGCACATAAAGGAAAAGCTTCATGCAGTCACTGTAAAAAGGAGGGGAATGATGATGAGCACAGTTGGATTCTGCATCCAAAGCTAAGACCTATCAAGTTCGAGGGCAAGAAGAAGAAGACTACTGCAGCTATTCAGAAAGATTTGGGATCAGACTGAGGAGATGAAACAATCATTTCAGCCATAGGTATAAGAGGTTGTTTGCTTTAGATAATGTTGAAATCAAGAAACAGGTGGAGGAGTTGCTCGAGAAAGGGTTCATCAGGCATATCACATCACCATGTGGGTCACCAGTCATTTTGGTGAGAAAGAAAGATGGCTCATGGAGAATTTGTATTGACTATCGAGTGGTGAATAAGATAACAATAAAAAATCGTCATCCCCTTCCTCGCATAGATGATATTTTAGAGCAATTAAAAGAAGTTGTTTATTTCACCAAGATAGATTTGCACAGTGGATACCATCAGGTCAGAGTTGCAGAGCAAGATGCATGGAAGACTTCTTTCAAAACAAAGCAGGGATTGTATGAGTCGCTGGTTATGCCTTTTGGCTTAACTAATTCTCTTGCTACTTTCATGAGATTAATGAATGATGTACTCAGACCTTTTCTTGATGATTTTGTTATCGTGTATCTCGATGACATTCTGATTTTTAGTAAAACGTGGGAAGAACATTTAAAG
>APFE030867253.1:0-24015 GCA_000404065.3 Pinus taeda
CCCCTCGAAGAGGCTGAATTCTAAGGCATTGATCTATCTTTTCTATCTTTCTTGAAGCTGGTTTCATAACAGAATATCTATTTTATAATTTTCCAATAAAATACCAATTTTAGCTCTACTTACACCACTAGATGTTGATTTACTAACTCCAGAGACAATATATCTAAATCCCTTACCATACTTAGCTTTTCTTCGAGAAATGTGTTTGTATAATTCATGAATTTCTAGAGAACTTAATTGAGATACTTCTCCTTTACCCATAAGATTCATCATATCTATCCATTCATCTCTAATTGTTTGAAGTAGAAGAATGTTGAAAGTATCTAGACTTAATTTTGTTGCTTAGGTTGTTTGACATTATAATGAATCTCTCTAGGTAATATTCAAGAGCCTTGTCCTTCTTTGGTGTCATATTAAAGACTTCTTCTAGCAAATCATGATTTACACAATAATATTTTTATTTATCTAGAAATATTTCATGCATATTGTCATAGGTTCTAACACTATTTATTCTCAAACCCATAAACCTTTACAAAGATCCATCCTTAAAAGTGGCTAGAAAAAACTTTAGTTTTGAACATCAAGAGAGTAATCATGACTATGAGATGAAGGTTTCGAGATTTTTTGTTTTCATATCATTAAAATTAGGTACTATTGATGATGAAATATTTTCCATGTTGACATTTGTTGTTTGATCGTGAATAGGGAAACCAAATTGTTCTTCATTATTTTCATCAATGACTACACTCTTCCTCTTTGTCTTTCTCTTGTTTTTGCTATTTCTTCACATTCCTTAGTTTTATCCATATCTCCCAACATAGATTCTACTAATGGAGCACAATATTATGGGTTCTTCTATTGGATTTTCAATATTTGATACATCTAATTATTCATCACTTAACTCTTCTCTAGTTTGATAAGAGTAGAATATGGCTATTAGTTGTGGATTATATATAATTTATTTTTGTTCTTCTTCTTCAACCTTCCCTTTATAACATTGAACCTCCTTTGAGCGTCCCCTTTTAGCCATATCTCCCAACATAGATTCGACTAAGGGAGCACAATAGTATGGTTCTTCTATTGGATTTTCAATATGTGATACTTCTAATTCTTCACTACTTAATTCTTCTCTAGTTTGATAAGAGTAGAATATGGCTACTAGTTGTGGATTATTTATAATTTCTTCTTGTTCTTCTATAGCCTTCCCTTTGTAACATCGAACCGCTTTTGAGCATCCCCTTCTTCCTGCAAAACGTGTGAGAATTTCGAAAGGTCTAATTTTTGTTGTTGGCATGGATTTTACTACACCACAAGTTGAAGTGGATGGGGCGATGGGTGGTCAAGTGGTTGGAGTGATTCCACCTCTAACAAATCTACCTCTAGAATCTCTTTGCCTATTCAAACGTTCTATTTACCATTATTTGATTTATATTATTTCCTAAATGCATCTAAACTATTACTCTAGGAAAACATATTATACTAACATGATAAGTTCATGGAGAAACTCACAAAAGTAAATGCATCAGGTTATTAGACTATATAAAGTCAATGGTGAGGTCATATTTGTGTCTTAATGCTTATCCTCGTACAAGTCATGAATGTTCGCACAAAAAACATATGCAAAAAGCCTAAAGAGTTAATTATTATATATAATATATATAATATATTATATATATAAATAATATATATATATTATATATATATATATTATATAATATATATATATATAATATACTTCATCCAAAATTATCATTTTACAAAGTGTAACATTATATGTACAGAATAGCTACGTAAAAATTTGGTTAAACATGAACCTTCTATTCTATTTATAACATTACACATGAATAATTTTATCTATAACCTACAATTTATTCTTAATCCTCCATTTAAAACTATGCAAAATATATATATATTTTTAATTATATTAAAAGTAATTTTCCAAATCAATAACCAACTTTATTTTTGTTGTAGCTTTAACTGAAAAAAATAAAATAAAGAAAGTAATATTCCATATATAAACATAAAATAAGACACTAACAATAAACCAGATAATTAACCATTATAAATTGAAATAAGAGAAATGGAAGTTAGGCTGAAATTGAAACTAGAACCAATAATTGTAAATTTAAATTTAACCTAAGTCTATTAAGTAACAAATAACCTTGTCTGTTGGGCCCTCCTGCCTTAGTGTTTGCTACTGAAAACACTATAAATCTAAACTAACTCAGTATAAACCATATGAAAAATGTGAATTGTTGCTTTATATTAAATGAGAGGAACATAATACAAAATATCATATTAAATTCTTCGATTATTGATCCATACACATACATACATGTGGCGTTCTTAATATATTCCAGGCCTCCTTATATATAATATTTGAACAATTTATCAAATCATTACATTTATGGACTATGGGTTTAAGCAAATATGTTGAAGTAGAGTATCTTGGACAGGCAATTTCCATTAATCGTTTCTTCATAAATTCTTGAACAATTGGTCCTTGAATCTATGGATTAATTCTTCATCGTAATCCCTTATTCAACCAAATTGGATCACTCCTAATGCGTAGCCATGAAGATGTCATAAAATTTTGTTGATAGGATAGTTGACCTTCCCTTGCCATGTCTTAGCGTGCATGTATGACTCAACCAATGAACAAAGATTCATCTTGAGTTTATTGGCTACCTTCTCCAACTCATGGTTTGTCCTCCAGTTCATTGCAACCACCTGGACAATGGCTCTAACACGATTTCATCTATAAGTAGATGGTCACTGCATAATCAAAGATCCTTGTAGTGATTTGTTAGGAAATATCTTATAATCAAAATTGCTTATTCAAAAAATGAAAACTGAATAAAATTAACAATTTATCTCAAAATCCCTTTGATGAATAATCTTATAGATAATTATTTTTTAGCATATATGAGATGAAAAATGAGATAAAGGTTATGATAAGATGGGAGTTTTGTAAGATAAAAAAATGGGGAAAGGAGGTGAAAAATGTTGAAAATTGGAGCCCAACATGCTTTTTCATCAATTTTCCTTGTGACCATTCTAGAGCTTAGCAGTTTTATTTTTCAAGCCATTTGTAATGTTGGGAACAACATGTTACCCTCTATGCATTGGTATGCCTCATGCATCACAAGGGGCTTGCCTCAATTATGCCTCCACACAAGTATGTAAGAACATTGTTTCCATCATTCATGTGTTTACATTAGTTTGAAATGTTTTCACTTGGGGTTGTTGATTTCATGAGTGTATGACTCCACTCTTTACTTATTCCAAATCTTCAAATCGCATTAAATAATGTCTATATATAACCCTAGAAGCATGTACTTATTCAAATTGGTATCTTGTGTACTCCCTTTAAGCTCCTTGCATTCATTAGTTCATACTCCTCGAGCCATCTCTAAGTTCTCATTTTTATGACTAAGCACACTTCCACCAACATGTCTCCATGCATATTGTTGTGACCAATCAACAAATTTCCTACTTATATAGGTTGCCTCACCAAGTAGCACCCTTTGCATTATCGACACCCATATTGCATACATCATACATGCTAGGAGCTTGTTTGTTTGCATCTTTTTAGAATCAACATCATACATCTTTCTCATCATTTTGTTGATCCATCCTCTCTAGTTCCAAGTTTATAGTTCAATAGGTTATAATTAATGTTCCACCGCATTTTCATTTGGCCTCTCATTCCTTAATCATCGGTAGACCATTTTCATTTAGTATTTTTTTGAACTCACTTATACTTTTCATTTCATATTTTGATTTCCATATGCTTTTGTCATTGATGCAACCAGCGTATGTACGCGACTTCAATAAAGGCAAACAACTTATATCCAAATAACTAACTTTTCATATATTTCATCATTTGTTCATCTTTAACTAATTATTTCATTATTCATTAATTAAATAAAATAGTAACCATGAGCAATAAGAGAAAAATAAACCATCACACATAAGCAACACATGAGAACACTAGGATTTTTAGGTGGAAACCGAATGTGGGAGAAAATCACTATTGTTGTCGTCTCTATCTTCTTCTTTTATTATTAAGAAAAAATCTTATAATCTTATACTGGCACAGACTCTTACCAGCACGCAAGTGCCCACCTGTAGATGGATACAACCTTCTCTCGTTCTCCAGCACCCACTGGAAGGGAGCTCCAATCCCTTGATCTTGTTTACCGACTCCTACCAGAAGGGAGCACCTACACACAGAACATGTTTACCAACTACCACTAGAAGGAATCTTTGAGTCCCTCACTGAAGGCTCCAACCCTCAACACCCTTTGTGGACTATGTTTCATAATATTTCTTATTGGATCCACCTAAATCAAAATATCAAACGTGTAGGCCACCTTTCATGTAAAGACTGATATTAAATTTCAACAAGATTGACAGATTTCCGGTAGATGCAAAATGTAAGGATTGTTATTAAAATTCAACAAGATGGATAATTTTTTTTGGTAAAATTCTATCAAATTAAATGCATTTGCATACCTGATTCTCCCATCTGGTGTCGATCACATTGCTCCAATTTTTCTAGTTTCGTTACCAAACCAACTAATTCCTCCCTGCCTATCAACCTCTACAGTTCCTAGATCCAGAGAACTTCGAAATGGAACGTCCATTGGCCCCCGTGCCCAAAACTCCAAGAACAGCTGAAGATTTTCCAATTTTCAGTTCCAAAATCCAGTCCTTGGCTCATCCCTCCAACAGATTTATTTTTCCCCATTCTCTGTATACTCCCCCCCTCCCCCTTCATGCTCCTCTTCCATCTATGTATAACATTTCTTGGCGGTCACCGCTTCCTACATGGTGACATCTTTCCCCCTTTGTAACATGTAACTCCATCTCTTCAAAGCTACGGGGATTTGACGTGTATTAGTTTACCTTTAGGATTTTTTATTAGTTTTCTTTAAATGCCCATAGTTTATAATATTTATTTTATTTTGATTTAAATTTCATATTTTAATAAATATTTAATATAATTTATTAATACTATGGATATAAAATATATAACCATATTTATAATTACTTTTACATTTATTTTTTTATAACCAAATTTACTTTATACTTTTAAATTTATATTATTGAAATTATTTAGGGTATTTTCTCCTTAATTATGACGCATTTAAGCAATATGCTTGGTGATGGGTGAGGATGTAACTTCTATCTGAAGCAGTGTCAATTTTCAACATTTAGAATTAATTTAGAATATATATAATAGTGCAATACATGCACATGTAGCTATCATATGCATGCATTGTATGCATGCTAATACTCTTCTGCTCTCTATATCAAAGATGGGTCATTACATTTCATCATATTTTCAAACTGGACCCACTTCCAACATTAAGCCCAATAGCAAACTGAATACTGAAACGAAACCAACTGAATCACTGTATCTTTAGCAAACCAATCACTGAATCTCAATCAACCATTGTAACTAGATCAAACCATTCCATATTGGACATAAACCATCAGATCATACCAATGCACAACCATTCATCAATATAACAATCCATACATTATTAGTCATTAAAAAAACCAATTGTTGTCACTCTAAACCCTAATCAGACATACATCAGAACGTATACGCTATTGTTCTTAAGCATACACATGTATATATGCACTTCCTCGTGATAATGATGCCATTGACAAACAATAACAAACAACAAAACTAATCAAATGTCATCAACAAGCCATACTGCAAAACCCTAGAATATATATGTGACTTCCACAAGACATATCAGTGTATGCACACGTTTACCCTGCACAATACTTGCGTAGAATTTCAACATACTGCAAAAATTATATCAGAATATATACATGACCCTACAAATATGGATCTGCGTATGTACGTGATTATTCCTAAACATACTTGTGTACAAATCTGAAAAACTTTTGCTGCAAACACAATTTCACTTTCACAACCTTTACTGTCAATACTACAAACTTCTAAATGAATCATTTAGACCATAGTATTACCATCATCACATTTTCATCAATGTTAGCTACTTAGACATTTGCAACAAGTAAATCAATCAAGCATATATGTCAACATACTTCAGATCTTTCATATCTGAGTCTTCTCCTTGCTCCCCGGTGCACACCTGTTTCATATCAAATCACACACGAATAACCCATTACATACACACTTGACACCTTGATCTCCATCTCCTTATATATTTTTAGCCTTAGCCAATACCTTAGGTAAATCCCCTGGTAATGTTGTTAGTATTCTTTGATGGGATCAAATAATCGCTGTTGCTTCCATTACTATGGGCCAATACCATGATAAAGACCCCTGGTATTCAAATTACCATGGTGCGGATTTTGTACGTGACTTTCCCTTGTAGGACATGCGTATGTATGTGACCCTTCTTCATAAGATCTGCATATACTTTCTCAAACTTTACATTTAACATTTATCTATCTCTGATCTGTCATTTACCTATCCATACCATCTATAACATCTATACCAGTGTGCATAATCATCCTGTTATCACAATGTTGACATCTTTATCAAGTAGGTTGCCATTAAGGACAAGACATTAGCCATAATTCCAACAACGAAGACTAACCAACGGGGCCTCCTACTTTTTCATCATTCCCCTTGTCCCATCATATGAGAAAATTTTCACTAGGGCACTAATCACCATGATTTTACATTCAAATCCAATATTATTCCATTCATTACAAAGTGTATACATATCTTTTTGGAAGAAAACGTTTATGTCTGTAACCCCATTTTTCTACTTTCTTTTTTACTTGGTGACAATCCTTATCACCCTTGATTAGAGCGTTTACACATTGTTTATGCCTTGTTGGTGCCCCATAATGTCTACCATTGGTGTTTCCCAATCTAGTCACTATGATTGTTTATTTCTTGTACCCTTGTAGTAGACTTTTTGTTAAAACATAAACATGTCAATTATTGCTTCTAATTGTCCTCGTGACTCTAGATACTTGTTTGCCTCATTATGTTTGAGTTGTTGTCCTCTACTCAACTATTAGTTATGATCTACCCAAGGTAAGTCCACAATTTCCACTTTTTCTTTGTTGATCTCATCCATCAATGTCAAAAATCACTTCTTTACAGTTTGGTATATGTCCTATTGATAGTTTGATCTATGAGGTTCCTCTTCCCTTGGTTGTCGTGTCTTCTTTCCTATTGACGTTGGTTCACACATTCAGATAATGTGATATCTTGATTCTCCTTACTCTTCACAATTATGAACCCCAGATGGAATAAAGAGAGTCATCATTGCTCTTTGCTTCTATTGACCCCCATGTTATTCGACTTCAACAACTATTCACAATAGGGTGGGTCTTACCTTATGATAGTTGTAATGTATAGTTTTAGTTAAAGATCCCTAGACTCAACTAGCATTCTTCGACAATCAATTTAAACAATATAGTTCATGTCAATCTCCCTAATATGTTCTCCTTAGAACCATCTTTTACTCTTACTAATCCCATGAAAGGTGACACACACACACACACACACACACACATATATATATATAATTCATCATAATTCTAATTACAATTATACTTTGTATCCATGACAAAAACTGTCAACTTCTTTTCCCTTTTTGTAATTCAATTTTGGTTCTTTTTCACGAGCATGGGACATGCCCACCCCATTTATATAAAGCAAATAAAATGTCTAGGAATGTATTTTTTGCAAGTGAAGTCCTCCTCCTTCCATCGGACATCATTAAAGTTTTTGTTTTGCTCTCTCCCTCTTTCAAGTGGTTGGTCAACACATTGTTGTAGCGGCTACAACCACCCTCCAAAATTTTTCCGTAGTCTCATTTTGGAGCCTCCCTACCAACATTTCACAGCAGCTTGCCTTGCTTCATCAAGTTCACAAGCTTCAATGTTTTTCTTTACAAAGGTAGCTTGTTGATCTCAACTTGATGCATTCCCCTCATATTTTGTTCACCCGGACTTGGTCAAGCTGCAGGCTGAGCAACTTCCCCAAGAAAATTGCGCATTTTTTGAGGGCAACCAAGCTTCCCTCCAGAAATTGCGCAATCCTGTTTGGTAGCCTGCTGGGTTCTTGAATTGCGCAATCTTGCCAGTCAACATTCCCAGTAGGAATTGCACAATTTTCCCCAGTAGGGCTGCTCAGCGCAGAATTTGTGCAAATCTGGGTAGTAGTTAGCTGCTCTGCCAAGAAATTGCGCAAATCTCCTAGGCAGCCAGCCCAGCTCCTAGCCAGAAATGCGCATTTCCTTCAAGCAGTCGAATAACCTCTTGCATGTGCAGCTGATTTGACTGGTTCCCTCTAGGACCGAGTAAAACAGACTTGCATGCATGGGCTGCTTCTCCAAAGGCATCCCTTATTTCAGGGATTTATGTGCAGCAAGTGGAGGTTACATGCAAGGATCATTTCAGAAACCTCCCACTAAGTGTCGTTTTCCCTAGATTTTTGGCATGCGCGTCACAACCTTGTTGTGATCGAAACTCATCAACTAGATGCTACAGAGCTCATTCCTCACATTAACCTTGCAACTCTGACATCCCACATCACATCTAGGAGTAGTCAACACATTGATCTCAACTGTTTTGGGGTAAGCCCACTTCCCATGCATTGTGTTGCATTTTTGTCACTTTTTTGTGTTTTCGCTTATATGAGTACTGATTGCTTGATTTCTATGAACTCTTGTTGTCATTTACATGTATATTAGCTTATCCTAGCACCATTTTAGTTTTCATCAACATCTCACTGTTTTCGAATGCATGAAACTGTTTTTCGCGAACGGTCATCGATTTGATGACTTGCCTCACCCACATGCATGTTGTTCCATTTTCTGAATCTGTCATTCACCATTTGCATGCATGATCATTCATTTATGCTTACACTCAGTATCACCATGCGTCCACATTTCACATTCGCATTTAGTTGCCCATCGGTGAGTCAGACCAACCTTGGTCCGGACTCTGCCTTCATTGAGACAACATTGCGCAATCCTGAGAGGGAAGGCTCTGCCTTCCTCTCCAGAAATGCGCTTTTTTGCCCAACAGTTGTTCCCCAGACCTACTTTGCGCAATCCTAAGGGACAGTGACTCAAGCTATGAGGTGGCATGAAGATCGTGTAAAGACAGAGAATGGAACAAAGAAGGAGTTGCATGTGCTGAAGTAGCAACTCAGGAAGAACATGAAGTTGCAGAGATAGATGAATGAGTTGCAATAGGAACAGGAATAGAAGTGGGCGCAACATGCACTCATAGATGAAACTACGCCCATACAAATTAAAGATCCATCTAGCAGCTGACACAGAGCAGACATGGTGAGCAATGTTGTTGATTGCATGCAAGAGATTCAACAACATGCATGTCATTGTGTGCACACATGCAATCCAACCCGTTCAACATACTCACCAAGGTGAAGACAAGAATCAATTCCAACCAAAGTTGAACATGTACTTCAGCAAGTTGATGCACATGACCACCAACACACACTTGAAGATTAGCACAGACATTATTCAGCAATGTGTTGTCAGTTCAGCCGCACCCAAGAATACCATGTGCATGTTAGAAGATGAGTTAGATGAAGGAGTTGAACCAATACACCGATTGCAACGGAAGTAAGAGTTCGCTTCAGCAAGATGTCACCATGAGGTGCATGCACACCATCACAGATGACCAAGATTGGCATCAGCTCACCACCTTCACCATCACAAGCATGTCAAAGAGTTGGTCTCATCACAGTGGACCAAGTATCAGTGATGTCTTGCATGGCTTTCTCAAGCCATGTTGTCTCACATGAGTACATGTGCATTGTAATGTTGAGTCATGTTAAGTGTAATTCAAGTGTCAATAGTTGGATGTAACAGTCATAGAGTAGGTGAAGAGTCATGCGAGTAGTTGAACTATCACAAAAGGGAATTTCAAGGGTTGCCCCACCCTTTGCTATAAATAGTCCCTCATAACTCATTGTATAGGCTTTTGGTCAGCCAAGCTTCCGATAAGTATATCTTGGAGAAAGCTTGGACAATATTGTAACGCGCCTTGGCTTCTCCACTGCACAGAGCTAGTTCATCTCTTTGAAGGAACAGGCGGATGTGGCTATAAAGTTCCACTGTTAGGGCTAGTGGGTTTACATTGATGTATTGTATGATTGGGACTTACAATTATTTATATAATAAGAGCCAACGCATTTTCATGCATATGTTTTTATTGTAGTTTGATTGCTCTGGTTTCTTAACAATATATGTTGTTTAACTTACGTAGTTGTGTATTAACTGCTTCATATGTGATTATATGAATCTTGTTGTAGATGTGTTATTGGTTTAACCATCACTTTGGATTATTGACTGATATGTTTTCCAACTTGTGATGCATCTTTGCTCGTGTGTTCCCTTCTCAGCTGAGTACTGCTACAGGTTGCCAAGGGGCACACTCATCTCACCCCCCATGCGTTAGAACTTCTCATTCACCTTCCTCGACTCACTACAACAGTCACACCCTTGCTACTAACAAAGTTATCTTACTTGCCTCTATGCGACATAGGGGTCAAGGCATTACCTTTACGACCCACTGCTGAGATTCCTACACCAAACGGTCTGAGGTCTAATTGGGACTTCTTACCGGGGAGATCCCCTTGATACATTGGTGGGTCCAACACCGTCAACATATCTAGCGCTAGAAGGAGGGCTAGATGACAAGCTGTGTCCTCTCATCCAGTTTTGAACCTTTGCATATCTTTCATGGATTCTTGCACTCTTCTTCCCCCACGATGTTTTTCGTATCGTGAAGATGTCTCTATTACAGGGGAGTTTTTTTTTATCTCTTGTCCACTTTCATGTATGATGGTGAAGGTGAAGTGGCTTGGCCTAAGTACTTACATGCCTTTATTTCCATGCTTCATGAGGAAGATGGGTGTTCTGACGATCAGGCCAGCTTGCTGCTTGCACACACACTTCGTGAATCTCCACGTAGATGGTTGCTCAGCCTATTGGTTGACAGTATGCACTCACTTGAGCACTTCTATGATCTTAGTGAAGACACTTTCTATGATTTTGATCCAGAACATCTTGATCGAAAACTGCTACAACAACGGAAGGCTCCGCATGAATTGATTATTGATTTTTAGCAGCGCTTCCGTGACTTGCAGTTTCAAGCTCCGAGGAGCTAGATGAAATTTGCTTATCTTTGGGACCGGTTCGAGTATTGCCTTAAGAAATTTGCCTGTCCCAAGAAGAAGCTTGAGATCAAGCCGCACTCAACATTCTTCATTAATGGAGTTGTGCAATCTCATGTGGATGCAGTGACTGTCTCGACTGACTGCCCACCTCCCACTCATTCAAAAACTCCACCACTACCAAGTGATGTTGAAGATCATGCTCAAACACCTGTTCATCTTTCACATTCTCCCAACATCACTTCACTCAATTTTCACGTAGATTTGGTTGTGAGTCCTTTGAGTTCTCATCTGCATTCTTCTCTATGACCTCCGTCTTCACGCTTGGGTGTTCCTCTAGATGATGTTGTCTTGTGTTCGTACATTCCAGACTCTTCACTTGTTGTGAATGAGAAACAACCCGTTGACGGAGTTGGTGTTGCACAACCAACATGTGCTGTCATTCATGAAGAGTATGAGTGGGAGCTTGAGCATCAACACTCGGTGAAGGATGACTCCCTTCCATCTGAGCCCCCTCCGTTCTTTCCTAACATCTTTAGTGAACCTGCCATCCATGATTTCGCATGTGTGTCTTCATCCATGGATGCACCCATTGTTGATCACTCGTAGGACTCACCGAATGTTGGTCCATCATTCGACAACGGAGAGGATAAGCTATTCATTGAAAATCCACTTGATCTTTCATCTGTCTTTTCTGGAAACACAGAGGATGAGTTTGTTCACTTTTCATCTACCCCTCTGTTTGATTCATTTTGTCATGAGGATGCCAATGAAATCATTGATTTTTCTGATCGTGGTGGTCGTTATCCATTTGTTTCCCTATTTGATCACGATCATGACTCTATCACTGCTGATCTTTCAAAACCACCGGTTTACAGTTATCTACCTGATGATGAAGTTGAAACACCTAAGACTGTCGAGGCACTTCAGCCCAAGCTGATTGTTATGTCAGGCCCTTGTTGTCTTGGGGTTAGTCTCACTTTTGATCATGAAACTGTTCAATCACCCAAGGCTTCTCATCACTAATATGTATACATTGAAGATCCATCTCACACTCAGATCACATCTCCTCCACTCGAACTGCACGATCCCATCGCTCATGCATTAGAGGAATCTTACATTGTAAGCACACGTGTACAACACAAGTTATCTTTGTTTCTTTCATTTGCTTGCATGTCTCAGTCAAGAGTGTGCTTGTGCTTCAAAGTTGCACGCAATCTCACACAACACCATGATAAGTCCACAGACAACTCATCATGCACTTGCACTCACTTATGTCATATGGGCACTGTTAGACACGAAGTGTGGTTGTATTCATTGTTATATCTTTCTTGCTTGCTGGTTCGCACAACTAGGTTTCTCGCGGACCAAGTCTTCACCAACATGGGTCTACCAATGCGCCGGTGGCTGCATTGGAAATATCACTTCACGTGATTAGGCCCATGCACCGTTAGTGTAGGAGTAGGAGTAGTGTTTGCTTTCAGTCAATTTGCTTGCATGCTTGTTTGCTTATTCGCTTTGTTTGCTTGTTTGTTTGTTTACTTGTTTTGCTTTCACTTTTGCTTCTACTCTTGCTTTGCTTTGTTGTTTGTTATTTCACTTGTTTTGTTCGTATAGTTCACTTGTTTCATTCGTAGGTTATTTTTGCATGAAACCATGTACAACTCTTGAAGTGAGTTGGGTGAAGTACAAGAGGGATTGCACAACTATCATGACTTGGTTATCTGTCATCTTGCCTCTGTATGAAGAGCTTGTTACTTTCAGTCCATGATACGTCGAAGGAAAATACGTATTGTTTGAAGTGAACCTTGGTGAAAACACAATTCTTGAGTGCTAGCGAGTGTCACCTTCTCTAGTCGGTTGTTTTGGGTTAACCCTTGTCAACTCAGTCAAGTAGAGTAAGGTGAGGGGGGAAATCTTAATAGGCATGTCAGAGATACAATAAACTACTTCTCTACTGGAACAACCTCTTATGCTCTCAATAAGTTGGGATCCCTCTTCTGCCTCTGAAATGAATAAGTGCTATGCACAGTGGAAAAAAATGAAAAATGAAAGTCAAAACATTCAAAATGAAAAATGAATAAGGCGAAAGAAGAGAAAGGCTTCCTGCGTAAGGAGGTGATGCAAGTAACTCTGCCGGGGTCTGACCAGGCTCACTAGAAGTGGAGCCATGCTTGTGTTCCTATGTGAATCCATTGGGGTACTGTCTAGGCCTGCTGGTAGTGGAGAAACACCAGAGATGAAACTAAGAGTCTAATGACTATAGTGGTTGTGCACCTATATACCCCTCAACCCCAATCGAAACAATTGTGCTGCCTTCGCTTGGAATGTGTGTCAATCGACCAAGAGTTTGGCAGATGCTACATCTTACAATCAAGCTAGTGTGAAACCAAGATGAACGGAGAACTAAACAATACTTCTGAAGGTGTTAGATTTGATTTTCACGAACAAGGTCCATTCAGAGAGCTGGAGTTCTACTAGTGTGTCACCAAGTGTTGTAGCGACTACAATCACCCTCCAAAAATTTTCCTTAGCCTCATTTTGGAGCCTCCCCACGAGCTTTTCTTAGCAACTTGCATTGCTTCACCAAGTTCACGAGCTTCAGTGTTTTGCTTGCAAAAAGGAAACCTGTTGATCTCATCTTGATGCATTCCTCTCATAGGTTGTTCACCCGGACTTGGTTCAGTTGTAGGCTGAGCAGCTTCCCCAAGAAAATTGCACATTTCTGGAGGGCAACCAACATTCCCTCTAGAAATTGCGTAATCCTGTCTGGCATCCTGTTGGGCTCCAGAATTGTGCAATCCTGCCAGTCAACGCTCCCAGCAGGAATTGCGCAGTTTTCCCTAGTAGGGCTGCTCAACCCATAATTTGCGCAAATCTGGGTAGCAGTAAGTTGCTATGCCCAAAAATTGCACAAATCTCCTGGGCAGCCAACCCAGCTCCCAGCCAGAAATGCACATTTCCTTAAAGTAGTCAAACAAAATCTTGCATGTGCAGCTAAGTTGATCGGTTCCCTTCGGGACCGAGAAAAACAAACTTGCTTGCATGGGCTGCTTCTCCCAAGGTAGCATGCAAAGGCATCCCTTGTTTCAAGGATATATGTTCAGCAAGTGGAGGTTACATGCAAGGATCATTTCAGAAACCTCCCACAAAGTGTCGATTTCCCTAGATTTGTGGCATGTGCGTCGCAACCTCGATGTTATTGAAACTCATCAACTAGACATTGTAGAGCTCATTCCTCACATTAAAATTGCAGCTCTGACATCCCATATCACATCTAGGAGTAGTCTGCACATTCAACTCAGCTGTTTGGGGGTAAGCCTGCTTCCCATGCCTTGCGTTGCATTTTTGTCACTTTTTGTGTTTTTGCTTGTATGAGTATTGATTGCTTGAATTCTATGAATGCTTGTTGTCATTTACATGTATATTAGCTTTTCCTAGTACCGTTTCAATTTTAGTCAACATCTCATTATTGTCGCATGCATGAAACTGTTTTTTGTGAACAGTTGCCGATTCGACGACTTGCCTCACCCACATGCATGTTGTTCCATTTTTTGAATCTGTCATTCACTGTTTGCATGCATGATCGTTCACTTATGCTTACACTTAGTATCACCGTGCGTCTGCATTTTAGATTTGTGTTCAGTTGCCTGTCAGTGAGTCAGACCAACCTTGGTCCAGACTCTGTCTTCACTGAGACAACATTGCGCAATCCTGAGAGGGAAGGCTCTACCTTCCTCTCCAAAAATGCACATTTCTACCTAGCAGCTATTCCCTAGGCTTGATTTGCGCAATCCTTAGGGACAATCACTGTTGGCCAAGAAAATTGCGCAATGCAGTCACTGATCCTGTAGCCATTGCCAACCGAGGTTGCACATTGTGTAATTCCAGCAGTCAACAGCTAGATTGGACTATGCATTGCGCAATTCCAGCAGTCAGCCAGTCTCACAATATTCCAGACTATGCCTTTCGCAATCTTGGCAGTCAGTCTTCTGACCTCCCGGCCGAAATTGCGCAACCTTCATGATCAATCACATAGGTATGTTGAAATTCCTTTCTCAAGTTTATTTTGGTTTTTGACAAACAGATTGCTTTCCATGATTGTTGCCATGTCTCCAGGTATTGCAAGTGTTGATTTGCCTCTCAGCAGTGCTGGTACAATGGTTTCCAAGAGTGTAGATTCGAAGACACAATTCAAAGCATGCCATGCAGTTGATCAAATGTCTATGAGATTTATTACTCACGAAGATATCAAGTTGTTCGTAGACAAAAACATCAAGATATCACAGCAAGCAACATCATGAACAACAGTTGAAGGTAGCATACCGAATGTAGCAAATGTAGTGAATGTAATAAATGCAAGAGGAAGGTTGTTGACAACATAAAGGCGAAACAAAGTTGCAAGATCAAGCAGATCCACTGGTAATGAAAGCAACTTTGGAGACTCAAGCTATGAGGTGATGATGCGACATGAAGATCGCGTGAAGACAGAGAATGGAACAAAGAAGGAGTTGCGTGTGTTGAAGCAACAACTTAGGAAGAACATGAAGCTGCACAGACAAATGAATGAGTTGCAGTAGGAATAGGAACAACAGTGGGCACAACATGCACTCATGCAAGAGATTCAGCAGCATGCATGTCATTGTGCGCACGCATGCAATCCAACCCATTCAACAAACTCACCAAGGCGAAGACAAGAATCAAGTCTAACTAAAGTTGAACATGTACTTCGACAAGTTGATGTGCATGACCACTAGCACACACTTGAAAATCAGAATGGACATTATGCATCAGTGTGTTGCTGGTTTAGCCACACCTAAGAAGACCATGCGCATGTTAGCAGACAAGTTGGATGAAGGAGCCGAACCAATGCAACGGAGGCAAGAGTTCGCTTTAGCAAGATGTCACCATGAGGTGCATAAACACCATCACGAATAACAAAGCTTGGCATCAACTCACCACCTTCACCATCACAATCATGTCAAAGAGTTGGTCTCATCATAGTGGACCGAGTGTCATTGATGTCTTGCATGGCTTGCTCAAGCCATGTTGTCTCACATGAGTACATTTGCATTGTAATGTTGAGTCATGTCAAGTGTAAATCAAGTGTTAATTGTTGGATGTAACAGTCATAGAGTAGGTGAAGAGTCATGAGGGTAGTTGAACTGTCACAAAGGGGAATGTTAAGGGTCACCCCAACCTTTTCTATAAATAGTCCCTCATAACTCATTGTATAGGCTTTTGGTCATCCAAACTTTTGATAAGACTATCTTGGAGAAAGCTTGGACAATATTGTAACATGCCTTGGCTTCTCCACTGCACAGAGCTAGTTCATCTCTTTGGAGGAGCAGACGGATGTGACTGTAACGTTCCACTGTTGGAGCTAGCATGTTTATATGGATGTATTGTATGATTGGGACTTACACTTCTTTATATAATAAGAGCCAACACATTTTCATGCATATGTTGTTATTATAGTTGGACTGCTTCGGTTGCTTAGCAATATATGTTATTTAACTTACGTAGTTGTGTATGAACTGCTTCTTATGTGATTATATGAATCTTGTTGTAGAAGTGCTATTGGTTTAACCATCAATTTGGATTGTTGACTTATCTGCTTTCCTGCTTGTGATGCATCTTTGCTCGTATGTTCCCTTCTTAGCAGAGTACTACTGTAGGTTTCCAAGGGGCGCACTCATCTCACCCCCCATGTGTTAGAACCTTTCATTCACCTTCCTTGACTCCTCACTACAGCGGTCACACCCTTGCTACTGACAAAGTTATATTACTTGCCTCTATGCGACATCGCGGTCAAGGCATTACTTTTACGACCCACTGCTGGGACTCCTACACCAAACGGTCTGAGGTCTACTTGGGACTTCTTACTAGGGAGATCCCCTTGACATGTTAGCGGGTCTATCACTATAAACACACATGTAAACAAATAATTATGTATTTCATCTATAAGACTTCTACTAACCTCACACATCAGGTCGAAACCATTATCACCCAAGAATAATTGAAATAGCTACATAAGTGATTACCAAAAAATGTCATGAATACGCTAAGACAAAGGTTATCCATGACAATTTACCATAAGTAGTTGTGAAAACATTATAAAGTGGGTTTTTATTCATCTGCACAAAGTTACAATGCAATTTACACAATCCATGTGACTATCCCTTCAACAATTGCGTGGATCAATAGATAGAATTGGTTCATTAAAGAACCACGTGGGAAATGATGAATATCCCATGAAAAGGAGATTACCAAGAGTGAGTCAAACTGGTTTAGAGTTTCAAGATATTAATGATAAGTACTTTGACAACCCAAGGCTCCTACCGTTCCCCTTTCATGCTTGGTGTTGTGGATTTTTATGACACTTGCAACACGAGTGCTTCGAGAGACATAGAAATCTTCCTAGAGATAACCTATAGGTTGATTGTAAACCAGTGCCTAGGACATCTTAAATAGAGGAGTGCATGGAAGATTGTCAGTGAGGGGGTTTCTGCAGCACTCCAATTGTCATGTAGAAGAGAATAAGATCAAAAGGGGGCTTGGTTAAATCGACCTTCCAAAAAGTAGATTGAAAGCCAAGACATGGACTCGGATGTTCAGGGGGTAAATCAGGCTAACCCCAAAGAGAAATGCCTTGTTCTAGTGGTCGACACACAACAATCACGCGACCTAATATTGCAGTTGTAGTAAAGGTGAAGAGGAAGAGAGAAAGGGGGAGATTTGATGCATCAAGTTGTAACATAATCCTAAGCTCCAATGACTCGACAGAGGTATGGAAGATTGAAGAGGTGGAATGGTAGAAACAATGGAGCACAAATTAAGGTTTCATGCATATACATCATGGGTACCTCTATCACCAAACAGTGTGAGTAAATCTATGCTCATACAAGTACTGCAGATTAATCTAATAACACAAGTAAATATGTAATTACTACAGGTACTGTAGGCTATTGAATAACACAATTAAATATGTAATTACTATAGGAACTCTAGGCTATTGAATAACACAAGTAAATCGGCAATATACACAGGTATTTTTCTCTGTTTAGAAACAAAATATATGACCATGAAAACATGATATCAACAACTTCATTATACGATTTCAGTAGGAAGAAAAACATATGAAATGAGATTTACAAAGAGGAAATATACTGAGCATTGATCTATTTGGAATCACCAGAATAGTTTCATTAATGCTTGAAGGGTTGCAATAACTAGTCCATTACATTCAGCACGTGTATCATTCAAGTCCCTCATGAACAAGCAAGTAGAACCAAAAGTGGGATCGCAAAATTCGATCACTGCGGGTGTGGAATTCCATAACCATTTCTAAGTGTTTCTTCCTCCCTTTTATAAGGAGAGGGAGAGCTTTGTGAAACAATTTCAAAATATCTTGGCCAGGGCCAGCTATTTGATTGACTAGCTATCTCGGCCTGCGATGGCTCTGCTGCCCAAAATGATTACAATCGGTATTTGATCCCCTTCTTGGAACTATGGAAATTATATAAGTAATTAGAGAAAGAAAACTGGAGGATGATGGAGGAGGATGTCCTTCTGTTGCTCCTGTTAAAACCCCTGGTCAAGCCATGTGTCTGTCATCGTGCGTCCCTTTAGATGCGTGGCTGGTTCCTGTCGCTTCCGCCCCTTCTGTCTGGCATCATCACTCTCTGGAGTGGGTGGCGATCAACTGTGTTTTCTTATCGCAAAGCAGAAGTGGAGGTTGCCCTAACAGTCCATCATTGTGTATCTGAGTGGAGCTCCATCCCAGGCCATTAAGTCTTCCTGAGCCCCCCATACTTATTTACCATTGCACCATACTTCATTCAATGTGTCAGCTGCCGTCCCATCCGCCTTTAAAGTTTTGCATTACCTGGTCATGGTAGTAGGGGAGTGGAGGTGGAATGGAAGTGAGGGTGACGTAACCGGGAGGATGTAACGGTCAGTTGTCGCAGAGCCAAACGATAGGTGGAAAAGGGTGTGGGACTGTTGATGGTAGAGAGTGTGAGGATGGGGGGGGGGGGGGGTGTGGTGCGAAATATATGAGGGGGCACGTAGTGGCGGTGCCCGGTAGGGAAAACGCTTTTTTGGACCCCCCGCTGATAAAGGGAAACATGGCAAGGGGGTGCGAAATAATATGAGGGAGGCACGTAGTGGTGGTGCCCGGCGGGGAAAATGCTTTTTTGGACCCCCCCCCCTGGCTGATAAAGGGAAACATGGCTGGGGGGGGAGCCTTGGGAGCTGTTGATCTGAGCGGAGTCAATCTGGGTTATCCAGAGATTGGGGTTGTTTAATTAATATGCGGCCTTTGAAAAGGGACGAACCTGATACCCTTTAAATTTATTGTATAAAATATCGCATTCGAGAGAGTTCTCGCATATCGCAATCGCAAGCTGGGAGGAACTTCGGTGGAGGAGGAAATTTGGTCTGTGCGATCGTCGATCTATGGGATCAATGATGTCGTCAATGCCACATGTCACTTTGTGAGTGGTGACACATGTCACCTTTTTTTGGCCCCTTTCGACCCCTTAAAACGTTGAATCTGCATGCCACGTGTCCTTTGTATCACCATTTCATCACCGTATTGCCACGTCATGCTGACATCAGTTGCCCCGTGTCATTATCGGATCCAATGGTGATCTACCACATGGCCCCTAGAGGAGAGAAAATGGGCCACCTACCCTTGGTTTTTCACTGATTTTCTTTGTTAATCGTTTTTTGCCCCCCCCCCGACGCTTCACACTATCATATCGCAACATCACAATGTCGCAATGTTTTGGAGTTTTAACCCCACCAATTCACCGATATGCGATAACTTGAAACCCCCGAGCGTTGATTGTGATTTGCGATACACTCCCGGAGTGCGACATCGACAATCCCTGTTTTACCCTATCGAAATGTCTTGATTATTGGGATCTCCAATCGCCGATTACGATTTGTGATGAGCCTGGGACCTATGCTGTTTGTGATCACCGATATTGGCGATCATTGATCACAAGTTGCCCTATCCTTTCTCCCGTCGTTGCTCTTAGGAAACTGTGATTGCGATTAGCCTTCCCTTGGTCTTTTCCTCATTGATTTCTAGCTTTCAAAGGGTAGCTTTAATTTGCTCTAACTTTTGATCCAGAGGTCCATTTTTGGACTTCCATATAGCGTTGGAAAGGTTATCACGAGCACTAGGCAATGGAGAGGGTTTGATTTAGCTTAGAGATATTATGTGTCTTGGGAGATGGCTTCAAAATTCATTGCTCTTTCTCACACTTTTCATAGCTGAAAACACATTTAGCAATGAGCCACAACATTGGCTCCTACTGGGGAAAGTGCCTTGTTGATAAGGTGTTGGGAACCTACAAACTAGTATCCTTCACCATTGGGAATGGAGTTAGTAATACAATGAATCAATACAACTAGAAAATCTCCATGGGACTTTATTTGCTGAGGGTACTTTCCTCATCAAACTAAAATGCAGAAAAATAAAAAATCTAATAACTATAAAGTAAATGCTAAGCTAGTGAGCTTATTTACATACACTCCTACTTATATACAGGGCTCAATTCACCTAAGTGAGTTCAACCCTCCAATGGAGCCAGACCAGCATGCTGGACCTAATGCCTTCATGCTACATAAATTTAAAAATTAAAATGAGCATGCACCATGAAAAATCTTCGAACAAAGGACTTGATGCATACTCTAGAAATAATCTCTGATGTCAACTTAAGAATGTCGTCATGTAGTCAGCTATATGGTCATATAACTGACAAGGAAAGCTTGCAGTTGCCTCTTTTTCACAAACAGTCTACTGACCAATGTCTTCTTGGTCAGGGCATCCACAAACACTATTTAGCTCCTCGGCCTTAGATTTTTCAAGAAAAGCTTGTCGCTAATATTTTTCTACCCATTTGTCAGCGGGCCAACGCTCTTAGGAATCTACAATGGAATATTCAACTTTTAAACTATAAGAGTCATAGACTGGAGGGCCTACTGAGAATTCCTCGTAGGGACCTTTTTGTAATAGGTAATCACAGACACCGCTTGGTCTGTTAACTTCGGGCTCTTCTTGAAAAATTTCTTGTTGGAAGCCTAATCCCCACTTGCTGGTAAACAACTCCATTTGAACCTCTACGATCATCTCATCCTCCTCTGAATAATATGAATCATAAATCAGAGGAGGTTCTTGATCATGTTCTCCAGGTGAAGGATGTGCATCGTGGACTGGAGTCTCTTTGTTGACCTCCTAGTGGGCCTCCTCTTCTTGTGCAACTTCCCATAACTGGAAGCGTTTGGCTCTACATCACTTGACTCTCCTTCAGTCATATTCATCATAGGAAGGAGAAACATCAAACCCGGCATAATCATACCTCTGAGGGTTTATTTGCAGCTCGGTCATGTTTCCTTCATCTTTTTCTTGTTCATTGGGTGATGCTTATGGATGTGAGTAGTTGTTTTCTTGGAGCAGAGCTCCACCAACATCTTCAACAAGGTCATCGATCTCGGGAATGTCTTCATCATTAAAATGTGTGCAACAATCTTCAAATAAAGCATTCGGTGGATATAGTTCTTTCCAATAGTGATTAAATGCTATATGAAAATGTTTTAAGGAAGATATGTTGCCACGAGGTATTGTTTTGTACCAAACTCTATCATCGTCATCTAAAGAATACATGAACAATTTCATTTGTACCTCTTCAAGAAAAATACCATGTTGTTCCATGCATTCATGAAATTATTTGAGGTGTTGTGCAGGCCTTCTATTTGTGCTTCCACTGAACCTAAGCAAATAGCTATACCATTATTGAAATAAAGGGACATGATTGGGATAACCACCAATAGAAGAAAAATTATGTGGGGAGAATTTATTGGCCAAGAATTCAAGAATGGCCATTTCGAAAACCTTCCTAGATGAGTGATTTCAGGTTCAAAGGTAGGGAAAGTTTTCGACTGCTTTAGGATTAGAGAGAGTATGAGGTTGCTTGAAAGCCAGGATGATCAAATAGAGAAATGAACAGTGGAGTCGCCATGATGTTTATCATAAAATTGAGACAGTGGAGTCACCAAGGTGAGATATATTCAACCCACACTTCCCTTGCTTACTTAACAAAGGAAATGTAAAAATTTGTTGTACCCAGGGAAAAATATTCTAATTTGTTCCCCAGAAATGGCGCCAGAAAGATGTTGTAGCTTTTAACGACACCTACAGAATGAGTGCTTCGGGAGACATAGAAAGCTTCTTAGAGTCAACCTCTAGCTTGATTATATACCAGTGCCTAAGACATCTTAAATAGAGGAGTGCATGGAAGATTATCAGTGAGGGGTTTTCTGCGGCACTCCAATTGTCACGTATAAGAGAATAAGGTAAAAAAGGTGCTTGGTTCAATCGACCTTCCTGAAAGCAGACTCAAATCCAAGACATAGACTCGAATGTTCAGGAGGTAAATCAGGCCAACCCCAAATAGAAATGTCTTGTTCTAGTGGCCGACACACAACAATCATGCAACTTAATATTGCAGTTGTAATAAAGGTGAAGAGGAAGAGAGAAAGGGGGAGATTCGATGCCTAGGGCTGTAACAGAATCCTAAGCTCCAATGTCCCGACAGAGGTATGGAATATTGAAGAGGCGGAATGGTAGAAACAGTGGAGCGCAAATTAAGGTTTCATGCATATACATCATGGGTACCTCTATCACCAAACAATGTGAGTAAATTTGTTCTCATATAGGTGTTGTAGGTTAATCTAATAACACAAGTAAATATGTAATTACCACAGGTATTGTAGGCTATTGAATAACACAAGTAAATCGGTAATATACACAGGTATTGTTCTATGTTTAGCAGCAAAATATATGACGACGAAAGCATGAGACCAATAACTTCATTATACGATTTCAGTAGGAAGAAAAACATATGAAATGGGATTTACAAAGAGGTAACATACTGCACATTGATCTACTTGGAATCACCAAAATAGTCTCATTAATACTTGAAGGGTCCCAATAACCAGTCCATTACATTCAACATGTGTATCGTTCAAGTCCCTCATGAATAAGCAAGTAGAACCAAAAGTGGAATCGCAGAATTCGACCACTGCATATGCAGGATTCTAGAACCATTTCTAAGTGTTTCTTCCTCCCTTTTAGAAGGAGAGGAAAAGCTTTGTGAAATAATTGCAAAATATCTTGGCTAGGACTAGCTGTCAGATTGACTAGCTATCTCGGCCTGCAATGGCTCTGCTGTCCAAAATGATTACAATCGAGATTTGATCCCTTTCTTGGAAATATGGAAATTATAGAAATAACAAGAGAAGGAAAACTAGAGGATGATGGAGGAAAATGTCCTTCTGCTATTTGTGTGAAAACCCCTGGTCAGGCCACATCTCTGTTATCGCGCACCCCTCTAGTTGCTTGGCCGATTCCTATTGCTTTCGCCTTGACTATCTGGCATCATCACTCTCTAGAGTGGGTGGCGATTGACTGTGTTTGCTTGTTGCAGAGTAGAAGTGGAGGTTTCCCTAGCAGTCCATCGTTGTATATCTTAGTGGAGCTTCCTGTCGGGCCATTAAGTCTTCCTGAGCCCCCCATATTGATTTACCGCTACACAATACTTCATTCAATTTGTTAGTTTCCGACCCATCCGCCTTTAAATTTTTGCACTACCTGGTCGTGGCAGTAGGACAATGGAGGTGGAACGAAAGTGAGGGTGATGTAACTGGGAGGATGTAATGGTAATTTGTCGTGGAGTCGAGCAATAGGTGGGAAAGGGACTGTTGGTGGGAGAGAGTGTGAGGATGAGTGGTTTTCGGAGGAGGGCATGAGTGGTAAGTGGTAAGTG
>APFE030867253.1:24035-82633 GCA_000404065.3 Pinus taeda
GGTGTTTATTTAATATGCAACCTTTGAAAAGGGATGGACCCGACAACCCTTTAAGTCTATTGTATAAAATATCGCATTTGGGAGAGTTTTCTCATATCGCAATCGCAAGCCGGGAGGAACTTCGGCGAAGGAGGAACTTTGGCCCCTGCAATCGTCGACCTGCGAGATCGATGATGTCCTCAATGCCACATGTCAATTTGTGAGTGGTGACACATGTTACCTTGATTTGGCCCCTTTTGACCCCTTAAAATGTTGAATCTACATTTCACGTGTCCTCTGTACCACCACGTCATCACCGTATTGCCACGTCATGCTGACATCAGCTACCCCATGTCATTATCAGATCAAATGGTGCTCTACCACGTGGCCTCCAAAGGAGAGAGAAAAGGGGCTGCCTGCCCTTGGTTTTTCATTAATTGTCTTTGTTGATCATTTTTCGTCCCTCCCAACACTTCACATTATCATATCACAGCATCGTGATGTCGCAATGTTTTGGAGTTGTAACCCCGTTGTCACGTCGATTCGCCGATGTGCGATACCCTGAAACCCTTGAGCGTCGATTGCGATTTGCGATGCGCTCCTGGAGTGCAATATTGATGATTGTTGTTTTACCCCGCCGATATGTCTTGATTGTTGGGACCTTCGATCGCTGATTACAATTTGCGATGAGCCTGGGACCTCTGGCACTTGTGATCATCGATATGAGCGATTGTTGATCACAAGTTGCCCTATCCTTTCCCCCTCCACTACTCTTAGGAAACTGTGATTGTGATTAGCCTTCCCTTGGTCTTTTCCTCTTTGATTTCTAGCTTTCAAAGGGCAGCTTCAATTTTCTCTAACTTCTGATCTAGAAGTCTGTTTTTGGACTTCCATATACTATTGGAAAGCTTATCACGAGCACTAGGAAATGAAGAGGGTCCAACTTAGTTCAAAGATATTATGTGGCTTGGGGTATGGAATCAAACTTCACTACTCTTTCTCACCCTTTTCATAGCTAAAAACACATTTAGCAATGAGTGACAACACAAAGGAAACTACAATGGACTTGAGCACCATTCACACTTTGAACTAGTTTTAATGAAGCTTGAGAGAAACCTATAAATAAGAGTCATGGGTAGGAATTTTAAAGGATAAGTTGAATGTGAAATTAAGTTATCCAAGTTTCAAGAGAATTCACAAGATTTTGAAACACCTTTGCAGTAGTATTGTTTGTCTTCAAGATTTGTTTCACCATTGTGAAGTTTTCAACCTTCTTGTAGAGAGAGGGCAATCAAAACTTTAGAACCCTCCCTTGGAAGGCTTGGAGAGGATCGCTAGTGTTAACTAAAAATTCATTGATGTCTCATTTAAGGCCCATTTGCTTTCTCCATTAAAAATAAAAGAGTTTGCTTCCATATTTGTTCTTGTCTATGCCTAGTTTTTTGCTTCTAATCTCATGCATGATTTGCTTCTTGTTATTTGATCATGTAATCTCTATTCCATTGAATGTCAATGCAATATTATATTATGTTGTAGGTTAAGAGCCACCTCTTAAAAAAAAGTTTATTTGGTTCCCCACCTTGACAAAAATAATATAGCAATGAGCTAAGCAAGAGAAGTCATTGGATTATAAACCTCATTATAGCTAAGCATAGGGCTA
The DNA here is from genome assembly GCA_000404065.3 of Pinus taeda. Classification (NCBI taxonomy): domain Eukaryota; kingdom Viridiplantae; phylum Streptophyta; class Pinopsida; order Pinales; family Pinaceae; genus Pinus; species Pinus taeda. The sequence continues at coordinate 25,675 of APFE030867253.1, forward strand.
AATATGCAGGCCTAGGCTTCATTGGACAAGAGGAAATGAGTGAATGCATGCCATCTCTTAAAATATTAGCTTAAGCTAAGACCACTAAGATAACCTAAATAAAGTTAAGATGTGCTTAAGAAAAGGTAGCAAAAAATAGCGTGGGAAACAAACCATTACTCCAATATTCTTATAAAATATTGAATAAGGGTATTTAATGGTTGTTTCTATCATCCAAAATTACACCCACACTTGAAGGACCAATTAAACAAGCCATGAAACACAAGCACAAATTGAAGATGTATGGTAAGGCATCCCTAGTTTGTTTCTATTGCACAAAGAAAAGCCACAAGGTGGATTATTGTCAGCACTTTGGTTTATGTTCATTTTGTAGTATGATAGGCCACAAAGTGACTAACTACTTAAAGAAGCAAGCCATTGACAAAAGGAAGAACATGAACAAAAGGAGGATGCTAGGAAATCCATGTAGCCACATGACTTTTTGCTACCATTGCAAGCTAACTAAACATTGGAAAATTACCGTTGGTGACTTCATCCAAAACTTCATCTTAGGTATCACAAATCTAGGTGACAAAAATGAAGAGTCAAGGTGAAAGGGAGACAGTAAATTTCCACACTTGTAGACCAAGTATAAAAATTGCTTACGAAAAAATTTGCTACGAAAGACATTTGAAGTTTGGATGGAATTCTTGCAAGCCTACTGAGGATATAGAGTGTGTTTAGAAGAGAGAACGTGATAAAAATTTTAGTTGAAGATTTTGTGGACCAAGATTTGGTGAATGGGGAGGTGTGGTATGAAATGGATCTAAATTAAAACTCTCTTGCAAACCTTATAGAAAATGAATCCATGGTAAGGTTTGTAAGTCAATAATTAACATGAAGACCAAAGGCCATAGGAAGGTGAAATGAATCACTTGATGGTTGCCATTCTAAGGCAACATAATAATAAACAATGCTTGCTTGATGCAAATGATTCATGAGACATGGAAAAAAAGGAAGCTTTAGAAGAAGAAGAGCAGTAGTAGAAAGTTTGAGGATTGGGAAAGAAGCAATATACCGGAAGATTGGAGAATGAACACGATTTTGAACATGTCAATAAAGAGAAAATATTATCTCTAAACCAAAAAATATCCAAAATGTTGCAAGTGAGTAAAATATATATGAAACCTCTATTGTGGATGTATAGCTCATGCTTTGTAGACATTTCTTGAGCTTAAACATAACCCATCTTTGTTGATCATCCCATTTGTGTTTATATAGTAATTTGTCATATCATTATTAATTGTAGTGTGATTACTTCAATTTGGTGTGATTTCTTGTTATTTGAAACTTATCACATAACATAATGTGGCATTGAATCACCTAATCATGTTGATATTTATGATACAATCCCTAAATTTCCCTATTTGTTGATGTAATTAATTGATTAACAACAAAAATAAAAGGTTGATCTAATTGCCTCCTATGACTTGAATATTCTTTATTTGAATCCCTATTTTGGAAATAGTGCTTGATTATGTCATGTTCTAAGCTACATGTCCCATAGAGTTATATCATGGCTCCTACAACTATCTCTTTAAGTCATTCAAGCCAAATACTCCAAGACACTTTCCTTCATTGTGTTTCCTTGCTATTCCATTCATTAATTCTTACAATGATTCCTTTAAATGATCAAATCACTAAAATTACCCATGACAATCCCCATGAAAATAAATATTTAATCACTTAATTAAATATTTGTGCAGGTTAGGGTATTAAATAGGCATGAGGCTTAATCCATTAAATATATATTGTGTGTCACTTATAGCCATATATTGGCATATGCATTTGATTAATTCATTACAACCACTTATGTATGGGCACATAAACCTACTTATTTAGCATTACATGGAGTAAGGTGCATTTGTTCATTACTTGTTTGTTTTATGGTAAGAAATTAAACTAGAGTGCACAAAAATCCATAGTTGGAAGTGGTATTAGTTTCCATAGCAAGTAAATTTGTGGTGAATCAAATTGAATTTGAATTGAATATAGGATTGTAAATGTTAGCATACACACAAAAATTACAGAGGAAATAGACAAGCATGAATTATATTTAATGATATGATACACATAAATACAATTAAACGACCCTTGGTTTCATCATCTAGATGTTCTATTGGATTCTTGATGATGGTTCATATTCCTTCACACCAACCTTAATGGATTAGGTGTCCAACATTTCCCTCCTTAGTCTAAAGAGGTGTATGTGAGTGAAGAGAGTTGAAATATGAAGGTGAATAATAACTAATCTCTAGATGCACTCCTTAAATATGGTTGTTTAAGGAAGACTGCAAACCAAATAGGTAGTAGACGCCAAAGTCTTTTACTAGTGGTGGTTCAAGGAAGACCACAAACCAAGGGTAGCAGAAATTGAAGTTACTAATGGTGGTGGTTTAAAGTTGACTGCCAACTCTAGAACTTGGCTCGAAGCAGTTCATGGAAGAATTTTGAATTTGGCTAGAAGTTGATGTCTTCTACTAATTGGGATTGCTCCTTGATGATGATATAAAGATAACCACAAATTGTTGAAATGGTGGTTTGAAGATGACCACAAGCAATTGTTTAGAAGAAGGAATAAGTCTTCTACTAAGTGGTGGTTTAAGGAGGACCACAAACCAATTGGTGGTTTTGGGATGACCATAAGACAAACCATGCTCATGGAACATAATACTATCTCTAGCTACAAATATAACTCTAGTTCTAGCTTACTTTGGCTATGGATTAGGCTTGGTTGGTATGATTATGAAACTAGCAACTAACTATCAATTAACCCCACTATCAGATATAAGGTGAGAAAGTGATCCATACAAGGTGAATCCTTTTTCTTGCGAGAGTCTTGTGTCTGGAACATTTATTTGAATGATGAGAATGTTTTCCACAAGGTTCACAAGGATGAAGATTAAAAAAATGATCTTTCAAGTGGCCAACTCGATAAAAATGTTATCATGTGCAAATTTGATGTGGAAGTGGAGTAGGTGGAGATGAGCTATTTTGAAGAAACCAACCACTCTAAAACTGGATTGGTTTGGAGTGCTTTGGAATGTCAAAGATCACTTCATTTTCATATCCAAGACAATCTCTATGATTCATGTTAATGACTTATTCCCAAGGTTTCAATGATGGGCTTGGAAAGTGCAAGCATAACTTGTTTTTGACAAACTTCATCTTCAATTGAATCTTCTCTTGACATGTTGTCATTGATATGATCAAATGCTTATTGGAAATTAATCTCAAATATAGAATTGCTTTGAAAAAAACTAGTTCAAACTGTTGATTCCTCTATTGTATTTCATTTTGTTGAAGTTGTGATTCGAGCTTAAAAAACTCAATATTCTCGTGTGAATCTTGTAAAAGGATTCAAATGTCTACGAGACTGGCTTTGACGAATTTGATTGTACCATCAAAAGTAGAGATTATTAGAGTGTTCAATAACTCTAATAACTCAACAATTCAAGCCATTAAAAGACTAACTTAGATCTCAAAACAATGAATGAAGTAATGGAAATGTTGGAGCAACTATAACATGCACAAGCATTGAAAAATCAAGCTCAATAACATAGCTAGAACATTCTTATAACCAATTTAGCATGTGGAACAACCATAATTGTAGGATAATGTAACATCCCCCAGGTAACCTCATAGGGAAATGCACGGAGTTAGGAAATATTTACAACGTTTACCAATATGTAACTTTCTAAATTACTTTATGTATTCCTTTAATGACCATTAGATTAACCATCATCATTACATAGAGTAATATTTAGTAAAGGAATAGTAAGTTACACAACTATTGACTGCCATTTTTATAACATATTAACTTAAACTTCCCGATGTAACCTTGCATCAATTACTTAGTTATTTTAACTCAATTAGTTAATCAAATTTTTTATAATATAAACATAAAATCATGCAAGGAATCAACATCAAAAAAATGGCACAACAAGCAATCACATCATTAGACACCGATATACCTTGGAAACCTCGTAGGGTGAAAACCAACAAATGTTTAATTTTATTACAAAACACTCATGAGGGTGTACACCCCTCACTCAATGGTTGTAAGGGAGTCCATCCCTTGACCATTGTCATGAAATATTATAAGGAAATATAATCTTAAATGCAACATAACTAGCTATATGTTATTACAATCATCATGACATCATCTACCCACAAACCCTTCAGCATTGTGTCTTTTGGGCTTGGTTCTTCCCATAAGTTGATTATCCTGTAGCTGACATTCCTTCAATCTGCATATACCACTAACTTATTGCCTGCCATAATGGTAAACATAATCCATCTTTGCATATGTCATAGCCTTTTCCTAAAACTGCTACTGTCAACAACCTTTGATATCATGATTAGATCAAATATTAATCTAACCAATAATAAATCTACACTAGCGATGTTTCATCATCTATTCATGTGCATTCATGAAATGTAAACAAAATATTTTGACATGCTTCCTTTAACAATCACTACACATGCATTAATCATAAACATATAACTAGTATAACACATCTATAAATAAATACCACATTAACTAATATTCCCCTCACACAAGCACACCTTCCTTTCTAAGAGGAAAACCACTACAACTACCCTTATTCTTTTAAAGGAACCTAGCACATTACCCATGGTTTTCATGTGAATACATAAACTTTTCACAATTGCATCCAAATACATAATATTTTCACAAAAAAAAGCTAACATAATCTTGCATGCAAATGCATAATCTTTCCAAAAGAAAGCTAAAGTAATCTTGCACGCAATTGAATAATCTTTCCAAGGGAAAGATAACATAAAAGATACTATTTTTTTGCATGCAACTACCTGTTCTTTCGAAGAGCATATTTTCCAAGGAGAGTTATTTGGAATATCTATTGTACATGAAAATACATGTTGTATTCCAAGTAAAGCTAATATAATAATTATTGTTTCTTGTGTGCAGATACATGTACTTATCCAAAGGAAAACTAACATATTTTGGGCATGCAATTACATATTTCTTTTCAAAAAGTCTAACACAATATTTATATTCACCTCCGCATTGAAATATATATATAGATATATTTCTTTCATTGAAATCTATCATAATGACTCATTCTCTTCATGAAATGTCAATATAAATCACTGATAAAAAACCAACATATTCTTTTCCAAGAAGACTAACATATTAGTTATATATATGTACATAAACAACTATTCTTTTCAAGAGAACTAACATCGTGGCTATTGTTTTGTGCGCTCTACTCATATTATTTTTCAAAAGAAATCATAATAGTTGTTCTTTCCATGCATGCGAGAACACATATTTCTTTCTCAAGAAATCTACCCTAAATAGTTGTTTTATCCATGCATAAAAAATACAAATTCCCCGCAATCTTTTTGGGACAACAACACAGGTGACACAAATTCATGGTTTATATTCAAGAAATTACTCTAGTTAACTTTTCTTTATTCACAACCCACGAAAGTTCTTTCAAGAACCAATGCAATCCACTCAAGAATTAACCTCGTTAACTTATCTTCATTTTTCAAGAGCTCATGCAAATATTTTCAAAGTTATTCTCATTAAATTGTCTTCATTTTTCAATAACTCATGTAAGTCCTTTCCAAGATTAGTCTTATTAAACTATCTTCGTTTTTCAACGATTCATGCAATATTTTCAAAGAATCAAAATTCTAGATACGTCGCAACTATTTTTTTCTTCATGTAAACATATACTTCTTTACATGGTAGTTTTTTTTCCTACATGCAAACATTTACTTCATTTCTAAAATAAATCTAGCATAACATATATTAATCTCATGCGTATGCAATTTTTTTTAAAGAGAAATCTAATATAATAGATATTGGTCTCACACTATGCAATTTCTTTTAAGAAATTAGTGCACAGATAATTTATCTATTAATGCTTGGAATTCCTCAGCCCGACAAGACTCTTGGCGCATATGTCAAATCAATAATTTTTGCCACACTACTAGAGCCAACAGTGGCCATGTAAGAGATAAAGCAATCATGTACCGAGTTCCCCATAGGACCAAATTTCGTTCCACAAATTTTGTACGTATAATTATTCAAAAACACTCATCCCTTTCTCTTGTTCTGACTCTACATGCATTTGGCCATTAGCTCTCATTACCTATAGGCTTACAATAAGTAGAATTAAGAAAATGCAATAACTTTTATAAATCCTAAAAGCACTCTAGTGGGCCCCAATATTGCAACAATAATGCTACAACTCCTGGGACTCCCTTCTTTAATTTTATCAACCTAGTAGTTCATAACAAACTCGGAAGCGACGGTGCTATATGCACAAGTACTAGCTCTTGCCGCAGCTGTCACTTGATCAGATAGCACAAGTCCGCTAGGAGCTTAAACCAACTTCTATGAGCTCTTAGAGAAGCTTTTAACTGTGATGTATGGAAGCTAACTCAACAGAGGCTAATCTACTTGCAGAAAGAAGCGAAAAGCAGAAAGGAAATGCAAACCCTAACAAACCCTAGTTTTACCGACTAACCCTACTAGTGCAAGAAAAATGATGAAAGCTACAGAAAGGAATGCCATTGACTCTTAGAAAGGTAAAATGCATGTGACTAAGCTACTTCTGAAGTGAAATCTGAAAAGAAACATCTTTTTGTATTTTTGAGTAAGTTGGCAGAATTATTGTGCATGTGCTTTAACTGTTTTTCACTATGCAGAGGTGGATTGGCAAAAGGAAATGCTTGCAGGAGGTTGGGAAGGTTAGAAGAGGGCCTAAGGGGTCCCTAGCACCCTTCCAGAGAGTTTCACAGTGTTCGGATATCAAGAAAATGCTTTCGTGAGCTTCTACAGGAAGTCTGCAGGGGTTCTACAGGATGTTCTAGAATTTCTACAGGATGTTCTGTAATTTTCTACAGAATGTTCCGAAAAGAGGATTTTGGAGGGTTGATGGAGGAAAAGTGGTGGGAAAGTGGAAATGGAGGTTGGATAAGGATGTTAAGGGGTCTAGGACCTGGTGAATGAGGCTAAGGAGTAATTGGATTCGTTCGAGGATGAAGGGAGCAATGATGCACAAGAATGTAGAAATTAGGACAAAGTGGGAAAATGTGGCAAATGAAGGGCAAGAATCTGAGTTAGAGGATGAAGCAGGTTGCACTGATGGAGGAATGGTAGGCAAGGATGGATTACAGGTGTTCTGCAAGTTATTTTTCAAACTGAACAACCGAAGACTTGGAAAATCAAGGACCTAATTACTTTGACCTAATCTAACCTAGATAACAGCAAAGGAAATGAACAACCGTTTATTTGAAACAAAATCATGTGAAGTAACTATGAAATTAAGCAATCATGAACCTAAGCATGCAACCACAATTGATATCAACTTCTTCAAATGAGAATCTAACACTAATAATTGCACGGTGAAGCAAAAACAGTGTTTTTGGTGGCAACAAGGTCACCTTGGTCCCAACTCATGATCCCAATGAGGGAGAGGTGAGATCCGAGGTGCTTGATAGCCCTTTTCTGAAGATCTTATCTGTTATTAACCTATCAAATTAATCTGAACATGAAAATCCTTTTTAATCATCAAAATCAATCTAAATAACAAAACAAGATTTAAATCTAAATAACAGATTTTATTCTAAGAATGCAACAAAAACACATAAAGGTAAACAAAGGAAGTATTGGGCACTTGGGTTGGGCCCAACCCCAAGAGACACAGCCTCCTAAGAGAGATTAGAGCTGGTGCCAAGCTGGATTCATCTTTATTGAGCAAGAAATAATAAGTACATCCCAAAAATTGTCCACAAGAAAAAGCTTGAAAATGTGCTGAAATGTAGAGCTAACCTACTCACTAAAATGACTAAAATCGAACTACAAACTAGCTAACTTCTGCCTGCAAAGTGACTAACTGAAATGAGGCCATAAGCCTTCTTATTTATACAAATTGAGGACTCCAACAGTCCTCCTAAACTTTAGGAACTCAGCTGCCAAAACTTGTAGTTAACAACAACTTTACTAGGCCTTGCTCGGCTGCCCTTGTGATAATCGATTTGGTGGCCCTTGAACTCCGAGCTGATGGTGGAGAATTTGAGGTAAGGGCCCATAAATGAAGGGGACACCTTCCTACAAATCCTCTCCACGAATTTGGCCACCAAGTGCTCATTTAAACCTTTGATTTTGTCTCCAAATTGACCAAAAAGATTGCATAAAGCACACATTAGACTTGTTGGCATAATAACTAACCCAATTCACTCTATTAGCATAATTATAATAAAAAACATGCAATAAACTAATGAGAATGGTGGATTAAGTCGAATTAGGATGCTGAATGAGCCCATATAATTATCCATTTTTGGGGCTCATCATCACCCCCTACTGAAAGTGTTGCTCATCCTTTGAGCAACTAATCTATCTCTTCATCTTTTATGGCCCTGGTGGCCTCCCTATCATGCCATGCTTCTGAAGTGATGTCCTCTTCTCGGTCATGAAACCATGCTTTTCTCTCTACTTCTTCCCACTGCCTGTGCTCCTTTTCTTGTAGCAGTTTTGTTAGCGCCTCAACCTCAGCCTGCAGCTTGTCCTCTCTTTGCTGTTCACCAGATGTTTCCTTGTCTTTCCTTCTTCCTGTGATTGTTTGGCCACCTTTTCCTCCAACTTCTTGGTCTCTCTTATCTTAGCTCGAGTTTCCTGTAGAGAATTCTCAGCTTCCTGTAGAACTGTCTCAGCTTCCTGTAGAGCTGTCTTTGAATCCATCATCTGAATTCTCTCTCTCCAAGTGAAGGTTTTTGGCTTCCTCATTCATAGGTGATGGATATCTCTGAAGGAGACTCCTCCTTTTGTTTAGTTGTTGTGTCCTTAATGACAATTTGCTCCTTTGACTGTGGCTGGCGTCTGCCTACTTTGATCTGTGTGCTCCTTCTTGCCTTAAAATACATGGAAGGCTCCCTTTTTCGATACCCTTTTTATTTTGGAGATGTGCTTAAGGCGGCCAGCACAGCGGCTGCCTCCCTGGCCAAAATCTCAGGTGATTTCTCCTTTTTTCTGCTCTGTTTCCATACTTCCTGTAGAAAGAACTGTGTCAGTTCTTTTCATGCTTCCTGTAGAAACTATTTCGACTGTTTCGGTCTGCTTGGCTAGATGTGTCTTTCCTTTTAATTTATGTGTGGTTGCCTTGGTTGTGCCCTCCTTTGTTTGGACTTTTTCAGTCTTCTCTGCTTTACTCTGCAATCGTTTTTCCTCGGGTGTTTGTGCCATTGTTCCTCCCACAGTTTTAGGCTCAACAAGTTGGCCCTTTTCCCATTTCTCTTTCTGTCCTGCTTGTGCTTGTTTGGCTTGTGTTTCTTTACTACTAGTTTTCTGTCCTGCTTCAGTGTGTTCCCCTTCTTCACTGTTGGATGAGGTGCTCTGTTTTATGCTCTGATTAGAAAGGGAATGTTGTTTGTGGGTTAATATTTTGAACTTCAAGAAAGGATCTCTCGGGTGTTTAAATTTTAATTTGCACCAATTCCCTGGTTCTAAGGCTTTTGCTGCCCAAATACTCGGCTGTCCGTGTATAATAGGAAGACTTAGGTTTCCACAGACAGGGTACAACACTTCAATTTTTACTCCCAACATACATACAAACGTGCAAATTCAAATCTTTTATATACAGGCTAGCCCTCACAGTGCTTTATCTTTTATACAGGAGAAAATTTTTAACGAGAACCGTGGAGGAGAATTTTGACACAAAACCGACTGAGAAATTTCGTGCTACACACAGGAAACTGCTATTTTCGACTCACAGGCAGACTTGTCTCATACTCTCTTATTCAAGACAGTTCAATTCACCACATTTCGAACATATCATGCATGGAAGAGTGTTTTTCGAGCCTACGTCTCTAGGAACTCCAAATTTGACGTGGAAAAGTCCAGGCTTCCCTGCTCTGGAAAGTTGTGTCGTACTTCCTGTAGAAGACCCCACCGGTTCCTGTAGAACGCCACTGCGCCTCTGAGCGAGCCCGATACGCAACAGAATCTCGAAGACAGGTAGAAAAACTGGTGGAGGACGACTAGTTAATCATTTTGTGGAAGCGGAGGACGCATACTTCAGTTGAGGATGTTGCAAGTGCAAATGAACAACAGGTGGTGTGAGTTTCAGTCGAGCATTTTTTAATCTGCGGCGTGATTCGTGGTGAGGGAGTGAAGTGGCCAGGCGTACGTGGCCACATGCAAACTGCAGTGCTATCATGAACTGTATGTTCTCTTCTTGATCAGTTGCACTGGAGTTCAAACGACCAACACTCCCTGTTTCTTTAAATTTCACGTGAGTCGACTGTACACGTATACTGCATGATTTCTGGCTGAGCGCTAGAGAACTGACAAGGCACTATCGGGTTAACTTTGCTAGCTTCCTGGCTTAATCCCACCATTTCACTCGTTTAAGCACTTTCGAATCATATTGATGCAAATAGAGGAACTAGTTTAGACACATACCTATAAGTCGACGTGGTGCTGGGTCCTTTTTGTTGCTGCATGCTCATATTCTGTGGTTGCATGATGGCTTGGTTGCTGATTCATGGCTATTTTTCTTGTGCAGGTATCCTCTGGCCAGATCTAAGCTGCAGGAATTTGTTTCCACGTTCAGACTTGCACCCTCAAGCTGCTGATGTTGAATTTTCATAGGACAACAACTTGTTTTCTCCATTGTTCCCGAACGATAGATCGGATCGATCTGAAATTTTCTGAGCATGTTTCTATCATCATTATGCACCTTCCATAGCAAAATTGTGATCAATGGATGCACGAATATCGAGAAAACTGAAAATGCTTGAATATTACAGAGGTCAATTTCTCGGCAACCGTGCATCAGAATCGACTGAAACTGCTTGGGTAGGTTACTGTCACCCATATGCATCTCCCCATGAAACAGGTTTTGAAACAGATGCACGGATATGGAGAAAATGCAAAAATGGCTTAAGGTGATGGAGGCTGATTTCTTGGAAACCTGCACCAGAATTGGCTAAAATTGCTCAGGAATGTTGTCATCATCCCTATACAACTCTCCATGTCACAATTTTTCAAGTGGATGCACGGTTTTCAAGTCAAGGAAAAAACAAATTTCAGCACTATGTATTTTTGCTTCCAAGCATTCTGCAGTTTTTTGCATGGTAAGAAAAATGAGCTTGGGTTATAATGCAGGCATGGAAATGATGGAGGAGGAGTTTGAAGATTATAGGAGGACTTATGAACCCTTGATAAAGCTTCCATGTTCGCCAAACTATTTTTTTAAAATCCATTTCCAGCCTTTTGTAATTTCTACAGGAACTTCCTGTAGAAAACACAGTTTTCATAAAAGAAGTACAATGAGGTGGAAAAAATGATGGAAAAAGATGAGGGATGGAAACAAGGGTGGTTGCACGCCTAACAAACAGATTCCAACCTTCAGATACCCCTCCAAAATCGAATTTGACTCGCCCGAAGGTTCTACAAGATGTTTCCTGTAGAAATACAGAATTTCTTGTAGAAAGCCCAGAACTTCCTCTAGAAGGTGGAATCTCGACCTGAATGTGATCAAATCCTAGGAAAGGCAAGTGGCCATGGAGGAAGTGTCTGTAGGGATGTCCTGTAGCCTGGTACGGACCCGTATCCTCGTTTTGCGCAACCCTCCTTACGTGCAATGTATTCCCTGCAACCTGCAATTATTTTACAGAGATTAGGCCTGTTTCTCTTTTCTCTTTTTTCCTTTTTCTTTTTTTTTTTGAAAACAACTAGGGCACCTCATGGAGGTTTTCACCCTAATTGCCTGCCCTGGGCGCCTCCAAGGGAGGTTTTCACCCAGGTATCTTATTCTCGTTTTCTTTTTCTCTTTTTTTTTTTTTTTTCTTTTTTCTTTTTCTTCTTTTTTCCAACCCATTGACCGCCTCATGGAGGTTTTCAATCAATGAGTCAATCTAAGGCACCTCCGAGGAGGTTTTCACCTTATATTTTAATTTTCTTCTCATTTTTTTTTACCCTACCCTACTTTAAAAACAAAATCATTTTCAAGTATAAGAATACTTCCAATGGAGCCATGTGCACATCGAGATTAGAGACAAAATGATGTGGAGGCTCGAAATGCATGCTTTGATAGGTATCCAGATTTCAGAGACCAAATGATTTGACTTTGAAGGGATTAAGCATAGCTGAGGAAGAGAGTACTGCTGCAACTTAGTGACCGTCTGGAACCATATCTCAATATAGCTTTGATATCCTTGGTCCTTTTGTTGATCTGGATCATTCTTGATGTCACCTTCTGCCATGGCCTTCTCATCTTCCTCTTTTTGCTGATTTTTCTCTTGAGTACATGGAGGATTTGATGGTAACCATGAGGGAACTCTCTCGATCTCTGATTCTAATGTCTTCTCTTCATCAAATGCAACTCGTGGTTCTTTGATCTCCTCTTTTGAACCTTCTTTTGCTGGATGTGGTCCTTCAATGCTGTCAATATAATCTCTTTCTTGCAATACTCTTCCTGAGCTATGATGAATATCAGTGAGCTCAAAAAGAGTTGTTTGGAAATGTTGTGCCTCAGCATTGCAATTAGGCTGAGCTACTCCAATGTGCGGGTTTGGCAATGGTGGTACGGTTAGTTGAGTGGGGGTGTATATTTGAGATGGATGTGGATGGGGTTGTGGTTGGACATGTGGTGGAGGCAAATGAGCAGGAGGAGAGTTGTACTGGGGCCTCCACCCCTGATGAGGTGCATTCCACTGAGGCTATGATTGAGCATAAGAGTGAAACGAAGGAGCAATTGGAGAAGCATGGTATTGAGGAGGATACAACCAAGGAGGGGGTGTGAACCAGGAAGGATGAGCAGGGGGACCCCAAGAAGGCATGGAACTGGCGTGATAGGGGTCATAATAGGTCTGGGATGTCTCTTGCATTCCCTCCTGGTAGGTTCTGGGTCCATGTGACCTCCTTTGGTTCATGAAATAGAGTGGTTCAGTGGTTCCTTTGGCCCTCTGATATGCAACTTTGATTCTGAGTAAGGAAGGGCACTGATATGTAGGATGGTCTTCTTCACAGACAAAACACACTTCTATGGAGTACAATGGACATTCATTCCTAGGATGCTTTCTAGTGCACCTGGGACAAAATATGGCCAAAGCCCTCTTGACTTCCTCTTTCTTCCTTTGGATCTGCAAGGTATCCAGTTGCATGGCAAGAAACTGCCTCACATCGCTCTTGAAATCTTCCATCTGATTTGCAAATTCATTTTTGGATAAGGTATTGCTCCCAACATTTATGCTTGTAGCTATTTGCTAAAGATGAATGTTTTCTTCTTCTTCTTCCCTTGAGGTTCTTCAAATATGTCTTGTTGTCCACCTAAGGGTTCTTTAATCACAGCCATCGAAGAAGAGAGAAGGTTGGATGTGTGAAGCAGTGGGGGCATTGTGCAATCATTTTTCTGAATTATCTGTACTCCTACAAGGCATGAAAGAACATCTTTTTCGTTGATTTTTGTTGTTGTTGTTGTTGTTTGTTTGTTTGTTTTTTTTTTGCTTGTACCTGTAAAACTGAAATAGATTGAACTACAACTAACTAAAATCTATCTTTCTGAAATGAAAATGTGAAATTGAAATGAAAGCAGGAAAGGACTAATCTATTTTGCTCAAATGAAATTGCAGGAATGAAATGCTAAGCTACGCTTGCAGAATGGAAATTGCGGAATTGAAATGCTAATCTACGCTTGCAAAATTGAAATGTTAATCTACGCTTGCAGAATTGAAATGTTAATCTACGCTTATAGAATTGAAATTGTGGAATTGAAATGCTAATCTATGAAAGCAAGAAATGTCTACTCTACTTTTGCGGAAATGAAATTGCAGAATGGAAATGAAATAAACTACTTAGCAGAAGGTTGTAGTAGAAAATAGAAGAATAACAACAATCACTAATACTCTGATGCTTCCCCGGCAACGGCACCAAAAAGATGGTGGGCCCTAGTATTGCAACAATAATGCTACAACTCCTGGGACTCCCTTCTTTAATTTTATCAACCCGGTAGTTCGTAACAAACTTGGAAGCGACGATGCTATATGCACAAGTACTAGCTCTTGCCGCAACTGTCACTTGATCAGCTGGCACAAGTCCACTAGGAGCTTAAGCCAACTTCTATGAGCTCTTAGAAGAAGCTTTTAACTGTGATGGATGGAAGCTAACTCAACAGAGGCTAATCTACTTGCAGAAAGAAGCGAAAAGCGGAAAGGAAATGCAAACCCTAGCAAACCCTAGTTTTATCGACTAACCCTACTGGTGCAAGAAAAATGATGAAAGCTACAGAAAGGAATGCCATTGACTCTTAGAAAGGTAAAATGCATGTGACTAAGCTACTTCTGAATTGAAATCTGAAAAGAAACATCTTTTTGTATTTTTGAGTAAGTTGACAGAATTATTGTGCATGTGTTTTAACTGTTTTTCACTGTGCAGAGGTGGATTGGCGAAAGGAAATGCTTGCAGGAGGTTGGGAAGGTTAGAATAGGGCCTAAGGGGTCCCTAGCACCCTTCCAGAGAGTTTCACAGTGTTCGGATATCAAGAATTCGCTTTCGTGAGCTTCTACAGGAAGTCTGCAGGGGTTCTACAGGATGTTCTGGAATTTCTACAGGATGTTCTGTAATTTTCTACAAGATGTTCCAAAAAGAGAATTTTGGAGGGTTGATGGAGGAAAAGTAGTGGGAAAGTGGAAATGGAGGTTGGATAAGGATGTTAAGGGGTCTAGGACCTGGTGAATGAGGCTAAGGAGCGATTGGATTTGTTCGAGGATGAAGGGAGCAATGATGCACAAGAATGTAGAGCTTAGGGCAAAGTGGGAAAATGTGGCAAATGAAGGGCAAGAATCTGAGTTAAAGGATGAAGCAGGTTGCATTGATGGAGGAAGGGTAGGCAAGGATGGATTACAGGTGCTCTGCAAGTTATTTTTCAAACTGAACAACTGAAGACTTGGAAAATCAAGAACCTAATTACTTTGACCTAATCTGACCTAGATAACAACAAAGGAAATGAACAACAGTTTATTTGAAACAAAATCATGTGAAGTAACTATGCAACTAAGCAATCATGAACCTAAGAATGCAACCACAACTGATATCAACTTCTGCAAATGAGAATCTAACACTAATAATTGCATGGTGAAGCCAAAACAATGTTTTTGGTGGCAGCAAGGTCACCTTGGTCCCAGCTCATGATCTCAACGAGGGAGAAGTGGAATCCGAGGTGCTTGATAGCCTTTTTCTGAAGATCTTCTCTGTTATTAACCTATCAAATCAATCTGAACATGAAAATCCTTTTTAATCATCAAAAGCAATCTAAATAACAAAACAATATTTAAATCTAAATAGCATATTTTATTCTAAGAATGCAGCAAAAACACATAAAGGTAAACAAAGGAAGTACTGGGCACTTGGGTTGGGCCCAACCCCAAGAGCTACAACCTCCTAAGAGAGATTAGAGTTGGTACAAAGCTTGATTCATCTTTATTGAGCAAGAAATAATAAGTACATCCCAAAAACTGTCCACAAGAAAAAGCTTGAAAATGTGCTGAAATGCAGAGCTAACCTACTGACTAAAATGACTAAAATCGAACTACAAACTAGCTAACTTCTACCTACAAAGTGACTAACTGAAATGAGGCCCTAATCCTTTTTATTTATACAAATTGAGGACCCCAACAGTCCTCCTAAACTTTAGGAACTCGACTGCCAAAACTTGTAGTTAACAGCAACTTTACTGGCCCTTGCTCGGCTGCCCTTGTGATAATCGATTTGGTGGCCCTTGAACTCCGAGCTGATGGTGGAGAATTCGAAGTAAGGGCCCATAAATGAAGGGGACACCTTCCTACAAATCCTCTCCATGAATTTGGCTGCCAAGTGCTCATTTAAACCTTTGATTTTGTCTCCAAATTTAACAAAAAGACTGCATAAAGCACACATTAGACTTGTTGGCATAACGACTAACCCAATTCAATCTATTAACATAAATATAATAAAAAAGATGCAATAAACTAATGAGAATGGTGGATTAAGTCGAATTAGGAAGCTGAATGAGCCCATATAATTATCCATTTTTGGGGCTCATCGCACTCCATAAATCACCCATAAATCACATTTTTCTAAATTCTAAAACCAATCAATAAATCATATTTTTTTCTAAATTCTAAAATCACTCAATAAATCATTTATAGAATATGTTGTCACTCATTGCAAAATGTGTTTTCAGTTGCCCAAAGTGCAAAAGAGCAGTGAAGTATGAAGCCATCTTCCAAGCAACAGAAGCTCTCAAAGCTAAATCGGACCCTCTCCATTGGATAGTGCTTGGAATAAGCTTTCCAAAGGTACGTAGAGGCCCAAAAATGGAGGAGCATATCAAAGGTCCAAGAAAATATTGTAAATTGCAAATCAAAGGATCAGGCAGCATGGCATATCGGAGGTTCCAGTGACATGCTATATCGACAATTGCACATCAGTGTTGCATCGCATATTAGCAATTGCACTTCATAACATCATGGCCTATTGGCACATCACGCATTAAGGTTCTGATAAATCAGAGGTTTGGGTTGGAATCAGTTTTCGACGATCACACCAGCACAAGACATGTCAGCAATTGGTGATCTTAAGGTGATCACTATGAAGAAATTGTGGGACAAGAACACCAATGGTGTTAAAATGTAGGGAATGGACGAAAAACATTTAAGAAAGAAATTCAACACCAAAACCAAGTTTAGGCAAGCCTTTTCTCTCTCTTCTAGGGGGCCACATGGCAGAGTATTATTGGATCCGGTAAAGACATGGTGGCGCTGACGTCACCATGACATGGTAGTACAAAGGAAACGTGGCATGCTGATCTAGCACTTTCAGGTTCCTATGGGGGCATATCCAGGTGACACATGTCACCCCTAAAGAAGCTACACGTGGCACCGATGACGTCATCAATTAGTGATCGACAACCAGTGAAACCTGATATCGCCTCACTCCAAGTTAAGTCCCCGATTTGAAAACACCGACTGAGGAGCTCCGATATAAAGGTTGAGCCCCATGTCACAACCCTCGATCCTATGATGAAGAAACATTGAAAGGGGCTAAACCAAAGGGGGCGAAGGAGCATCAAAACTCGTTGTTTGTAACGTCCTCTAGAATAAAAGTGTCGATGCAATAATGTTCTGATAGCGTTGTACAAAGTTTTAAAGGCGAATGGGTTGGTAGTTGAGACATTGAATAGAGGCATGGAGAAGTTGCAAATAAATATGGGCTAATCCTGTAGAAGCCCTAACAACAAGAAACCAAGGACTACATGATCCACAAAAATGAATTTGACTGCTTCGTTGCATGTCTTTGGAGAGTAAATGGAGGTATGGGACTTAGGAAGACTTAATGGCTGAGCATGGAGCTCCACTCAGATACACAACGAAGGCCTACCAGGACAATCTCTGTTTCTGCTATGGAACAAGAAAATACAATTGATTGCTACCAACTTTAGAGAGTGGAGAAGTCATGCAATTAAGGTGAAAGCAACAGGAACCAACCGAGTAGCAGGAGAAGCACACTAAGGCAAAGACGTGGCCTGATCAGGGGTAATCTCAGATATGGCATAGGGATACTTCCTCCATCATCTTTCCATTTTCATTTTTTTTTCATTATTCTTTAATTTATGTTTATTTTTAAGAAAAAAATCAAATCCTTGGGAATCATTTTGGGTAGCAGAGCCTTGCACGCCGAGATAGCTAGTCTAGCAGACAGCTAGATGCTCAGCCTGGAATATTTTTGTAATTAGTTTCCAAACTCTCCCTCTCCTTATAAAAGGGAGGAAGAAACACTTAACACAAGGTCTCAGAATTCTGCACCCACAGTGGTCCAAATTCTGTGATTCCACTTTGGTTCTATGAAGCTCGTTCATGAGGGACTTGAGCTATAGATTGCTGAATGTAAATGGACTGGTGAATGGGACTCATTTCGAAGATTAATGAAACTCTTTGGTGATTCCAATCATGGAAACGTGCAGTATGTTTTCCCTCTGTAAATCTCATTTCATATGTGTTCTTATTTCTTTGAAATAGTGTAATGAAGCTGTTAGTTTCTCTATGATTAATGGATTTATCTAGGCTACTAAATAGAGAACAATACATGTGCATAAGACATATTTACTTGTGTTATTCTATAACCTACAGTACCTATGTAAAATAAAAATTTACTTGTGTTATTCGATTAACCTACGGTACTTGTATGAGCACAGATTTACTCATGATGTTTGGTGATAAAGGTACCCATGAGGTATATGGCATGAAACCTTAATTTGTACTCCACTATTTTCGCTCTTTCATCTCCTCTCTCTTCCATATTTTTGTTGGAACATCACGACTTAGGATTTTGTATTGCAATCAGCCCTACGCACCGAATTCCCTCCTTCCTTTTCTCCTCTTCACTTTACTACAATGTCAATATTAAGCTGCCTGTTGTTGTGTGTCAGCCACCAGAACCAAACATTTCTCTTTGAGGTTGGCTCGATTTACCCTCTAAACATTTGGATCCATGTATTGGCTTGAGTCTATCTTGATGAAGGGCTATTGAACCAAGCCCCCTTTATTCTCTTTTTTCAACTACGTGACAATAGGAGTGCAACAGAAAGCCTTACTGATAAACTTCCAAAGCACTCCTCTATCTAAGATGTCCTAGGCACTAGTCTACAATCAACCCAGAGGCTGTCTCTAGGAAGCTTTCTATATCTCCTAAAGCAGTTGTGCTACAGGTGCTAGAAAAGCAACAACAAAATCTCTCATGCTTTTCAAGGTACATTTTCTTTTGCCTTATGGACAAAATATCACCTATCCATAACTTTTCTAAATTATGACTTATTAGTTCTAAAATCCATAATATATACCAACTTGGAAAATACAATTTCTTTACATAGAAGAATATAAATTCTTCTAAAAAATGAAGACCCCATTTTTAAGGTGTTTTTTTTCAATGAATATTTATTTTTATGGCCTGGAAACTCTAATGCTCCTGCATCAATAGTCTTCCTTGAAACTTTTTTCAAGAATTGAGTTCCTCTCCTCACCCTTCCATTTTCATAATCATTTCAGTTTCATGAATATTAAAATTAGTTTTACAATGACTTCTTCATGAAACCGTTTCTTGACTTGCGTCCATGTATTTCAACTAGGGTGTCTTGATTTAAATTAAATTAGTAATATTTTGTAACACGTAACACATGAATTTTACGAGATTTTTTACGGTGGCTTGCACCAGGGATATTACTAATAACCAATGGTCAGAGAAAGATATTTTCTTCTTTTTAGGGATGTAAGAGTCGAGAGTTGTAATTGGCACTGGGTCCATGGAATTGGACGAAAGTGGTAGCTTCTCGTTGGTTATTTCCTCGCCATAAAAATCAATTTATACATGTTTGATTTCTACACTCACTCCTCCATAAACAACTTGATTGACAACTAATATTTTGTAATTGAAATTTGTAAAATGAATGGTGAGCGCACATGGTTTCCACATGATGGCCCATCCCGAACAAAACCATAGGGCCCAGTTGGAACATGAATACATGCAAATTGCAATCTTAAATGGCATTGTCCTCATTTCTATTTTGTGAATCTGCGTCAATGGCAAGAGAAAACGAATTGGTTTGTTTGGATGAACAAGTAGAATCCAACACTACGTCAAAGCTATGTCGAGTAGAAAGATGTATGGAGACGTGCATGAGTAATAGAGTTTCAATTGATCTGTTGACATGTATTGGGGTTACCAAACAAAGACATCTATGGGGCAGAAACAAGAGGCAATGAAAGGATTTAGATAAATATACGACTATGTAGAACACAAGAAGAGAAAGGAAACGATCATGTATAAGAGAATTTTTCTTGGCAAAGTTATAGACTCATCCAAGCAAAAGAAGGATTCACCTATGCTACATGGAAGACCAAAAAAATCATGGCTTTTTGGGTAAAAAAACCCTTGTATTTATCATGTAGCAGGAAAAAATAGTGCTTAAACCTATGTTTGGTGTGGAAATTGGATTAACTGCGGACAAGACTAGGGAGAGTGCACAATATAGTGACATGCACAGGATGGCATTGGAAACGACTTTCCAGAATGAAGATTATACATGCCAATAGATATGATGAGGGGTGTAACATTGGCCACAAACCCGTGGATATCACACAATTGAGCATGTTAGGAAGATGCAAACTCTGACACCATTGTTAGGACACATATAAAAAAAGCACAGGAGATAGATCAAAATGGGTTACGTTATTCAATGATATGATAGAAATAATTACAATTAACTGACCCTTGGTTTCATATTTCAAGAGGTCTCTTGGAATCTTAATAATGGTTCACATCCCTCATGAGGGCCATTTATGAATTGATATCTATTTCACTTGGTATTGATGTGGCCTACTCGATAGGTAAATTTTAGAGGCCATAACTCTCTCACACATGCTTTAAGCTTAGAGTTCTTTAGTTGATTTGAGAGCTTCTAACGTGTAATAACTTTTGAGGTAAGCAATGATGCCAACTAGTGATTCAACTCAAGCAAATTGATTTTATTTATATTGCTTCTTGAATCCTTAGCCTTTAAACCAACAAACTTAGTTTTTTTATCCATCCACATATTAATATAATTTCATCTTTTTATCCCATTTTAAAGAAGCCTTTCCTTTTAGTAAACACTCTTTAAGTGGCTTATTTCGAAGAATAACTTACACATAAAGCTAATGTTCTCATAATATGCTCATTTAGTCCATTTAAAATCTTTTCACATTGTTGAAATGGACTTAGCAAGTTGGCAAAAGTAGAGTATTATTATCATGCATGCACCAAGGTTCAATTCCTCTAAGTAACATGTTTGCATATTATAGATTGATGTGGCTACACACTAGCATCCCCTTATTAAAGATAAGTCATCATGACTATTGAGTCAGTTTTGAACGTCATACACCATAGTTTTTTAACTCTTGAAAGGTGGTGGGTACTCAATAATCAAAGTATTAAGAACCCATCCTCAAGAGTTTCAAAATATTTATTGACTCATATGAGTCTATTCAATAAACCTTTGCTCAAGGTAAATTCTATGTAAATTCTTGTACCTAAAAATATACCTTTCTCTTTACTTATATTTATCTTTATCCCTAATGAATTTTTAATTATCTAAAGGATTATTTATTTCTTAAAAAAGAGAGGTAGGCTTAAAATTCTAATCAAGATTAGGATTGCAAAGATGGACATTTAAGCTAGATTAAACTAATAAAAAAGCCATGGTTTAAAGGAAGGTTTAAGTTTACCACAAAATCATGGCCTCTCTTCCATGATGACCATTCCAAGATTTCCACATTCATTAAAATTTATAATAAAAAATTTTGGAGAACAAAGCTATCATGAACTTTGGAGTTTAAATCCATTCTCGAGGACCACACATTATGGTCAAAACTCATTAAATACGTGGATTAAAGCATCCGGTTCATCATAACTAGTTATGAAATCAACGTTGATATCTATCAAAATAACAAAAGGACAGAAGGTTGGTCTAGGTGGATATTAGTGGCCACCCTCCTATTCCACCTAGACCTCCAGTTGGTTTCATCTATTTCCTCGATTATAACAAAATTTATTATTTTTAGCAATTTTTTAGGTTCTGAACTTCTAGATATGCTTTGACCCCTAAACAACGTTTTTTTGAGGCCTACAGTAGGCCCATTTCCATAGGTAAAGCTTGCGGAAAATCTTGTAGTACTCAGAGATATCTTTCCAACGACGTATCGTACACGCCAAACAGAGATCATATGACCAAATTATGACCCTTGGAAATTGGCTGCCCAACTAACTCCAATGGGGCCCACAAACTCTTGGCGTTCCATCTCCCGGGGTTATGATTTTGGTTGTTTAGGGTTTTCCCTTGTTGTTCAATAACAAAAATGCCCTTGAGCCTCATTGTATCACAATTCAGAGGCATGTAGCCACCACATCTCTTCTTAGAGATAAGCTACCATCACCTGAGCTAGTTTATTTCCATTTTGTATGTAAGCATATCTTAGTTCTTTCATATTAATGAAATGAAGTTTTATTTTTGCTGCATCTCAATGTTTATGTTTGTATCTGTATTTTGTTGCATTTTAGTATAAGTTTGGATCAATGGTATCATAGCGATTTTCTCTTTCTCTATTTTTCTTAGCATGTCCCCAACAAGGTTAGGGTATAAGTAATTAGGGCTTGAACTGGTTGAACCTTTGCAAGACTAGCCTCGCAAACTGTGATGAACTCCCATGGTGGAAGAAAAGAATGAAGAGGGAGCAGGAGATCCTTTCAAAATATTGCTTAAGGAAGCCCTTGAGTGACAAAGGAATGCGATGATGGATAACTTTGCCCAAATCCTTTGATGGCTACTCAAAGACAATGCATCTTCATCCAACAACCACTCTGGAGGCACCACTCCCTTTAAGGTACAAGTCAAATTTAACATTCCCATATTTGAAGGCTAGATAGATGTAGACACCGTAGATAGATGGTTAAATCTGTTAGAGGGATATTTTTTGGTTCATGACTTTTCCAATCAGGAAAAGATTACTTTTTCACTCCTCAACGATGCCCCGCATGTCAAGGACTGGTGGGAAACCTACTTTGAACAAAAGGACAAGAGTGAACCCTCACTTTTTTCAGCCGCACCCACTTGGAATTATTTCGGAGACGCCATCAAGGAACAATATTACCCTGTTGGGAGCTATGATTATAAATACATAAAGTGGACCATGTTCCGGTAAGGAAGGGACCAAGATGTGTGAGAGTTCACAAATATTTTTACCCTTTGCACGAAGTTGGGTATCAAGGATTCTGAGTGACATTTGGTACTCAAGTACCACGATTGTCTACACAAGTACATACTGAATGAGATGGAGTTACTGGACATCTCCTCAATTGGCGTCGCTTATCGATACGTTATCAAGATCAAGCATAAATTTAAACAGAAGAAGTGAGACTTTGGATCTAGGAATCCGAAGCAAAGGAAAGGCACCCCCAAACCGAAAAATAAAGGTGAAAGCCAAGGCGGGGCGACCTAACACAACCCGCCAAAGTTGAAAGCGAAGAACAACACCATGAAAATAAAGAAGGAAACAGGGAAATGGTGTGAGTTCCATAAGATCTCTGCTCACAACACAAATGGGTGCCGAGCTAAGAAATCACTGGTGGCCAAGTTGAAAGCTTCTGAATCAAATGCATGTTCCGACTCTCAGTCAGAACCTGACAAGAGAAATGACAATGGGAAGCAGATTATTGATGTTGAGCCCAGTGCCACCGTTGCCACCAAAAAGACCCAAAAGACTGAGCCCAAAGATCTAGAGGAGGAGGAGCGACTCTTCCACTCACATATGTGGGTGAAGGGTTCTCTGTTGCAGTTCATTGTTGACAACAGAATCCAGAAGAACCTCATTTCAGTAGAGGTATTGAAGTGGTTGGGCCTACCAACAACACCACACTCACAACCGTAGACCATTGGGTGGATTTACCAAGGACAAAATCTCCGCATCATCCAACAGTTTGGCCTTCCCTACAACATCAATCCCTTCACATATGAGGTATTATGTGATGTTTCTCCTCTTGAAGTGTGTGATGTATTATTAGGCCAACCATACTTGTGGAAGCGTCATGTTGTGTATGAGTCTAGGCCTCACACTGTTATTATTTATTTGGGTAATAAGTTATACAGGATACCAGAGGTAGTACTTCTTACCACCCTCTCTTCGATCTCTGCGAAATAATGCAGTAAGATCATTTCCAAGACTAGGAAATTTATCTTCCTTGAGATTCACCCTTAGGGTAAGAAGAAGATTGTGTCCACATCCACAACCTCTAGAAAGGGCTCCTCTGCATGGAAACAATAGATGGACAAGGTCATGGAGGAGTACAGGGAAATCTTCACCTAACCCACGGGGGTACCCCTACATTATCAGATCAAGCACTTGATCAATTTGACCTCAGGCACGCCACTACCCAATGGGGTGATTTATCAACACTTTGTTTTGGAGAACGATGAAATCAAGAGGTAGATTCAGGAGATTTTGTAGAAAGGGCACATCATGCCAAGTTCATCACCCCGTGGGAGCCCGATCATGCTGGTACAAAAGAAAGATGGGACCTGGAGACTCTATATTGACTCTTGGGTGCTGAATAAGATCACTGTTTGGAATAGGTATCCAATCCACCTTCTGGACCAACTCAAGGGGCCAAATATTTCAACAAGATTGACTTGAAGTCCATTTATCACTAGGTACTAATCAAACCATATGATGAGTAGAAGTTTGCCTTCAAATCCAAGGAGGGCCTTTTCGAATTGTTGGTCATGCCTTTCGGGTTGACAAATGCCCCTGCAACCTTCATGAGGATGATAGATGACACCTTGCGGCCCTTCACCAACTCATTCATGGTAGTGTATTTGGATGACATCCTAATCTTCAGCTAGATTTGGGAAGAGCACCTCCACCATATTCTACAAGTCCTTCAAACCCTGCGACAACACAAATTGTGTGCCAATTTGGAGAAATGCACTTTTGGTATGACTCAGGTTCAATATTTGAGGTACATCATTGATGAGAAGGGTGTGCATATGGACCCAACCAAGATATAATTTATTCGAAATTGGCCAGCCCCAACCACTCTAACAGAGCTCTGAAACTTTGTAGGTCTTTTCTCTCATATCACTTGGCCTTTGAGTCAAGTCACCAAGGGTGGAGAGAAAGAAAAGTTCTTTTGGTATGAATCCCAACAAAAGGAGTTTGTCAAGTTGAAGCATTGTCTCTTCTTTGCACTAATGCTCACATTACCAAACCTTCATCATCCATTTGAGATTGAGATAGATGCCTCCGACTAAGCTATTGGTGCAGTCCTTACTCAACAGAGGCATCTAGTGGCATATCATAGTGAGACACTTTTAGAAACAATCTGAAAGTATCCCACCTATTACAAAGAGATGTATTCCATTGCGCAAGCCTTTCGACAATGGAAGTATTACATTTTGGGGAAGGAAAGGGTCATACCCTTGCAGTTCATAGAGACACAAGGAAAGTTGTAGAATGATCGCCATAAAAGATGGTCCACATATTTGCAACAATTCCATTTGAACATTAAGTACAATAAGGAAAACACCAATAATGTTGTAGATTACCTTACTTGACTGCCGTTCATGGCGTTGACCACTGTGCTCGACTGTTGTAGACATGAGACTTGGGGTGGCTGCATCTTTATAAGAACAATCCAGAATTCGGCAACGCATACCAGATGCTCCTGAAAGGCAAGTAAGTTCCTAATTTTCACATCCAGGGTGCACTGATATGCCATCAAGGACACCTTTGTGTTCCTTCAAGTGAGCGTTTCAAGATGATTTGGGAGGTGCACTATAGTTGAGTCACTAGACATTTGGGAGTAGAGAAAATAGTGGCAGTGCTGCAAAAGTATTTTTATTGGCCGAATCTTCGACAGGTTGTTGGGAAGTACATCAGATCCTACATTTTTTGCGCCATTTCCAAAGCAACCATCAAGAATCAAGGCATATATACTCCTCTACCTAGTCCTATTTGGCCTTGGGAATCCATCTCCATGGATTACGTGTCGAGCCTTCCTTCTACTAAGCATGGCAGCAACTGTGTTTTCATGGTCGTTGACATATTCTCTAAGATGCTCATTCTAGCAGTCTGCAAGAAGAGTATCACAACAAAATCCATTGCTAAGCTCTTATTTGAACGAGTGTGTTACACTTTGGGATCCCATAGTCCATTATTTCAGATTGGGATAGCAGGTTCTTGAGTACATTTTAGTCAAGCCTCTGGTCGATGATGCATACCAAGCTCACTAAGTCCACGACCTTCCACCCCCAAACTAATGGCAAAACAGAGGTTGTCAACAAGATGATTGTGCACATTCTATGCAAGTATAACTCGAAGCATCCACACACATGGGATGAAAACCTCTCCTATTTCCAACACAGTTACAACAAAGATCTCGATAGCTCAACTGGCCACAACCCCTTTCAGGTGGGATTGGGATTCTAGCAATTATGTTTGATTGATGTGGCCATAACATTTGAGGCTACTTAGGTGGATTCAGCTCATGTCTAGGCCGAAGCTGGCAAGGTTAACAATTTCAATGAGCGCATTCAACACATCCATCAGCAGGTCCATGACATATTGGACAAATCTAATGCTAAGTACAATCAACATCATGATCAACATCGAGTGCCACACAAGTTTCAAGTGGGTGACAAAGTTTGGTTACATCTACAAAAGGAGTGCCTCGCTGGGCCCCACCACAAACTTTACCCACTCTGACATGGGTCGTACACCATCACCAAGGCTGTAGGGGACAATGTCTTTGAGCTCAACATTCCACTGTTCCTTGGCTTGCACCCAATATTCAATGTGGATTGGCTACGACCATACTTTCCCCTATTATTGGACACATATGACGTTGTTGAGCATCTGACACCAACAAAGCTCAACCCCAACTACATCGAATAAGCCACAACTTACAGGACCATGGACACACAGATTAATAACACTCGCCAACAGAGGATCCGACTATATCGAGTTGTTAAAGTGGTTCAACTCCTTCACCAGGGCAAGTGGTTCACCAGGGACCAGCTTCAATAGATTTTTCGTCACCTCATGGAGGCTCTGCACACAATGGGGACCATTTCTTCCTAAGGGGGGAGGAATGATCCAGCTGGATATTGGTATCTACCCACCTATTCCACCTAGACCTTTACTTAATTTCACCCATTTCCTTAATTATAACAAAATTTACTACAGAAAACCTTGTAGTATTCAAAGAGATCTTTCCAACGAGGTATCGTATACGCCAAAAAAAGATCATATGACCAAGTTACGACCCCAGGAAGTTAGTTGCCCAACTACCCTAATGAGGCCCACAAACTCTTTGATAGGTCCATATACTACTAGCGTAGCCCCTTATTTTTATTAGTGCAACCCCCTTATTGTATTGTTGTGCCCATGTAGTCCCAATATTGTTATTATTGTGCTCCATAGACTTCCACTATTGTTATTGTTGTGCCCTTACATTAATATTGTTATGTCGACTCTCATTATATTGTGACCCCTTAGACTCCTATATATAGAAAGGAGGATTTTTCATTTGTATCATGGAAGAATTGTTCATTTGTATAATTTAAAGGAGGTTTCTCCATCAAAGAGGCTTATTTTGAAGTCGTTGGTCTATCTCTTATTCTATTTTGTGAGTTGGTTTCATAACATTTGGTATCAGAGCTTTGGATTGTAGGGTTTCGTCGCTTCAAACAAGCCATTGTGGAATTTTTACTGTAACTATTTTTTTACGAAGCTTCAGAAGCTGAAATTAAAACCCATTTGAGCTGAAATATCTGTGAACCTCGTGTATGAATTTCTGAACTTGTCTTGCTATATTTTCAGAGATATGATTTGAAGAAGTTAGAGTTTCTGTAGGCTCCAAAATTTGATCTCAAACATGTGACCTTGGGAAAATTGTCATAACTTTCTCTTTGAGCATCAGATTCAAATTTTGTAAAAATTAATAGAAAGGGGACGAAGTTTAGTTTTTTTGGGTATTATTTTAGGGCCGAAGGTTGAAACAGTGACACGTGGCACTTCGTACAAGTTCACTCTACTAAACTAGTCTATAATCATGTCATCGTGGGAGATTTGGCATAACTCTTTCTCGGAGAATCCAATCTCAATCAAACTTATGGGATTGGAAAGAGGACTCAGAGGGCTACCACAAGACGAAATTTTAGAACTTGGAGATATGAAATTACAAAGTTACAATCATTTCAATATCAAGCTCCTAAAAGCAAAAAAAAGAATGTCTCAAATCAAGAAAATAGAAACACCTAGTAAGCAAAATTGGATGGATGATTTGAAGAATGCGATCAAAGCTAAGATAAATAATTTTATCTTGGCATGGAAGCTAAGATCGATGGTATAGAATCAACATCAAAAGGAAACATGGAATATTTGAAGAAAGACATGGAAGGTTTGAAGGAAGGTTGGACAAAGTTTCTACAAGAAAGACTTCCTAATGACTAAAAGGTAGATATGAGAAAGTTTGATGGCAAGGATATGGTAACTTGCATACTACAGATGGAGCAATATTTTGATCTACATGACGTGAAAAACACACAAAAGGTACGTATTACATCTTTATATTTAGAACCAAATCAATTTGTAAGGTATAAAGGGCTTTGTTCTCGTAAACCACTTATCACCTGGGCAATTTTCACAGAGGAAATGATAGCACATTATGAGGATACAAAGAGAAACACCTTCTTTAGCCAATTAATAAATCTTAAACAAAAGGGTTTAATGGCAGAGCACATTGAGGACTTCCAAAAATTGAATATAAGGGTAAATGATATTCCAAAGAAGCATAGTATTGAAGTCTTCATAAGGACTTTAAAGGATAACATCCAACATGAGGTTCACCTTTGGGAACCTGATTCATTGGAAAAGGAATTTAGGTTGGCAAGAAAAATTGAAAGAAAAATTATAGCAATAAGGAAGCTGACCACTTATAACTATAAATATGGAAGTGTTGTTGCTCTTAGCCTCCCACAACCTACAAGGTTGACACCATAACAATTGGAAGAAAAAAGAGCAAAAGGGCTTTGTTACGATTGTAATAGAAAATACAATAAAGGCCATAAGTGTGCTAAAAAGAAATTATTTTACATAGATTGTGAAGAGGAGGAACAAAAGGATCAAGACATGTCAAAAGAAGAGGATATACACCAGGACCAACCCCAGAGAAAGAAGAAATGAATCTGACCATATCTTGTAATGCATTGGCAAGAATTACCACTCCTCACATTCTCAAGATAGAAGGACATATCAAGAAGAACAATGTTCAAACAATGAAAGATCACATCGAACATCAACACCAAGTTCTACAACTTTTAAAGGAAAAGATCACTTTGGCACATAATCAAATGAAACAATAGGCATATCAACATTGAAGTGAAAGAAGTTTTGATGTAGGCGACTGGGTATTTTTACGGCTACAACCATACAAACAAATGTCCCTCAAGCAAGCTAAGAAGGAGGATAAATTATCACCAAAGTACTATGGTCCTTACAAGGTGTTGCAAAAAATTGGAGCTTCTTGCATCTTCCCGAGTGCACCCAGTTTTTCATGTTTCATGCTTAAAGAAGGTTATAGGTGACAAGCTCCCATTTCAAACAATATTGTTAGAACTTGACGAGGAAGGAAAAATCATATTGGGACCTGAAGCAGTCATAGAAATAAGAACCTGATAGCTATGAAATCGATAAATTTCAGAGTATCTCATAAAGTGGAAGAACTTAACCATTGAAGATTCCACATGGGAGGATGATAATTTTATACATAAGCATCCAGAACTACTCAAGCGTTGAGGACAACACTTTTTTGAATGAGAGGGCATATTAGGTCCCTACACTACTAGTGTAGCCCCTTATTGTTATTAGTGCAACCCCCTTATTGTATTGTTGTGCCCATGTAGTCCCCATGTTGTTATTTTGTGCCCCATATAAGCCCACTATTGTTATTGTTGTGCCCTTACATTATTATTGTTATGTCAGCTCTAATTATATTGTGACCCCTTAGACTCATATACAGAGAAATTAGGTCTTGTCATTTGTATCATGAAAGAATTGTTCATTTGTGTGATATAAAGGAGGTTTCCCCCTCGAAGAGGCCTATTTTGAAGTCATTGATCTATCTCTTCTTCTATTTTGTGGGCTGGTTTCATAACACCCTTGGCATTCCATCTCCTAGGGTTAGGGTTTTGGTTGTTTAGGGGTTTCTCTTGTTGTTCAACAACAAAAAGGCGCTTGAGCCTCATTGTAACACAATTCAGTGACTTGTAGCTGCCACATCTCTTCTGAGAGATAAGCTACCATCGCCCGATCTAGTTTATTTTCATTTTGTATG
Organism: Pinus taeda; assembly: GCA_000404065.3. NCBI lineage: Eukaryota > Viridiplantae > Streptophyta > Pinopsida > Pinales > Pinaceae > Pinus > Pinus taeda. Next base: position 55,670 of record APFE030867253.1, read on the forward strand.
TAAGCATATCTCAATTCTTTGATTAATGAAATGAAGTTTTATTTTTGTTACATCTCAGTGTTTATGTTTGTATCTGTATTATGCTGCGTTCCTGTATAAGTATGAATAAAAGGACAAATATGAAGAAGGGTTACAACTCTTAGGTGAGACAATCAACTCACTCAAGAGACTGCACCACACACACTCTATTACATTTTATCATGCCAACAAACCATTACATATATAGGTTTCGATTATTGTTGAACAACTTCCTGGAATATAGGAACTACCAACCAAATATAATCAAGGAAAACAATTCAACAATACATAACAACTTCTTATTACGGGAGAATCTTCTAGAGATTTCTCCATTATTCCAACACCCCCTTTAATGGAGAGATGTGTTTTCCACCACACCCAACTGATTCCTACATACTTCAATTTTTTCCTTTCCAAGAGGCTTAGTAAAGATGTCAAGCATATTTTCATTGGTATTACAATAGACTAAATCAATTTCCTTGGACTGCATCATTTCTTTGACAAAATGAAAATGTGTCTCGATATGTTTTGATCTTGCGTGGTACACAAGATTGTTGGAAAGATTGATGGTGCTTTGATTGTCACACTCGATAATAGTTGGATTTTTTTATACTTATCCCACATCTTCAAGAATTCATCTAAGCCAAATTGCTTCACACGTAGGATTGCACAAAGATTTATACTCAACTTCAGTGGATGACAAAGAAACAATTGGTTGTTTCTTACTGTTATGATACCATATCAAAATAAAAAATAGACATAAGGCAAAAATATGAAGAAGGGTTGCAGCTCTCAGGTGAGACGATCAACTCACTCAAGAAACCTCACCACACATACTCTACACATTTTATCAGGCCAAAAAACCATTACATATGTAGGATGAGATCATTGTTGAACAACTTCATGGAAGATATGAATTGCCAATCGACTGAGTCTAATCAAGGAAAGCATTTCAACAATACATAACAACTTCTATTTATGGGAGAACCTTCTAGATATTTGTCCATTATTCCAACAATACCTTTGGTTAAACTGTGTGTTGTGTTAGTTGATGTGCTCGCTGTTTTAGCTGAACACTTCACTCATCTTCAGGGACATGAAGTTTGATTGATGATGTGAAGAGTGCTGGACCAAGTTAAATAGAAAATGGAGAGAATATACTATTTAGGGAAGGTGAGAATGAGAATGGAGTGAATATTACTATTAGGGAAGTTTACAGTGATATGACCTTTGTGTTGTTCAATAATTAATATTGACTAATATAAAATATTAAATAATATAGGAGGGATATAGAACATTAATTTAATAATATATTAAGTAATAAAAGATTTAGATTTGAATTCAAATTAATTTTTTTTATATAAAAAAAATAATGGAGTAAAATTAAAAGAGTTCAATAAATAAAAATCACTTATTTGAATTAGTTAAGAATTGTCAATTATTTTAAAATGACTTATATTAAATTAATTTAAACTTGTAATTAATATTTTATGGGATAAGGTTAGAAATAAGTAATCAGAAATTTTATTAAAAATATATTATTAATATAATAATGATGAGAATGATTTTTGGTCAAAGTAGAATTAAGGTAGTATTTGGTCAAAGAAGAGTTAAAGGAATATTATCAAATTGAATTAAATATTTAAAATAGGGACTCATCCCCCTCATTTTTTAAATAAAAAGAATTAATATATAAAGTATTTGATTAAGGAAGATTAAATATTAACAAATACTAATTATTATTTAAAAAATAAGAATAAAAAAGGGATAAGATTAAATAAGGAATAATATTAAATAAGGATGTTAAGATTAAATAAGTAAGAATGCTAAGAGTTAGTTAGAGTTTAAAGAAATTTAATTAGAAGAAATATTTTAAAAAGGAATAAGTATAAGAAGAAAGTAAGGGGTTGAAAATAAGAAAAAAGTTTTTTTTTTTTTAAAATAAATGGTAGGGTTGAGAAGAAAGGGATAGGAAAATGAGAAAGAGGGGAAGAAGAGAGTGGGGTGGGGTTTAAGAAGTGTTAGAATTTATATTAGATGGACAGGGTTTAGAGGATAAGAAATGGATGGTGGGCTTCCAAGAATGGCTTAACTCGTATCTATCTTCCCAATTAAAGTTGTTAGGATGTTTTTCAATTTCTACGGCTTCCCTAATGACACAGTTGGAGTGGAATGAGGCAGAGGCCAGGATTTTTGTTTTATCAAACTAAATAATATGCTTGATATTATGGGAGTGTTCAACGATGATAGATTTTGTAATGTGGTTATGGTAGGTGTCAACGGTATGTTCTTTGAGTTGAACTTTGAAGGATCTACTAGTTTTCCCTATCTAAGGCATTCCACAAGAGCAAGGGACTTCATAGACTCCAGGACCTAACATAAGGTCATTCTTGTACTTGGACGATTTGAAGTGTTGGTTGAGGGCTTTCAGGGGTTTGAAGAAGGTTTGATTTTCTTTTTAGAAATAATTTTGGATATATGATCAGTAACCCCTTGAATGCAGGGCATGGTTACTTTGGCTAAGGGAGAGTTACTAGGAAGGTTTCTAGGACAAGGACGAAAACAGAGTGAAAGGCCTTGTTGATTTGGGATGTGGAGTAGCCATTGGATTTGAGGGCTTTGGTGAGATGGGATTTTTCTTTGGGGAAGGATTGGGAAGAGTAGATTCAAATGGCTCGAGTAACAAGGACTTTAAGCATGACATATTTTTGAGTAGGATGAGAATGGGAGATAACATGAAGGTACCTATCGATATGAGTCTTTCTTTTGATAGACTTTGTAAGTAAGAGAGCCTTTAGGGAGGTGAGAGACAAGGACATCGATAAATGGGAGGGAATGTTTCTCTTTAAGCTCCATAGTGAACTATATGTGGGGGGAAATGCTATTGAGATGGGACAAGAAGGTTTAAGTGTAGGTAAACCATGGGACCAAATAACAAAGGTAACATCAATGAACCACTTCCAAAATTTAGGCTTTAGGTGGAAGGCTTCAAGGGAAATGGTTTCAAAGTGCTTCATAATTTTTTTAGCTACAATAGGGGAAAGGGATCAGCTCATGGCTATGCCCTCAGTTTGCTCATAACATACTTTGTCAAAAGTGTAAAAGGTGGTGGTAAGACGAATTTCGACGAAGTTAAGGGTTTCAGGGTCTACACGTTTAGAAACGAGATCAATGGCTTCAGGGAAAAGAATTTTGGTGAATACAAAAGCAATATCAAAGCTAACCATGATATCGTTTTCTTCAAGCTTGAGGTGCTTGGTTTGCCAGATAAAACCATCGGAGTTTTTAATGAAGGAGATAGATTGTCCGAAAAAGGGGCAAATCTTATTGGCAAGCAATTCAGAGAGAGCATGGGTAGGACCACCAATAACGCTAATCATAGGTTTGAGGGGGGTATCTTTAGGTTGACCATAAATCCTCAAGTTAATGGGGTTAAGAGGGATGACAAACTTTTGGATGGTCAGGTTAAGGGATGAAGATCTAATGGCTTTGGTGACCTTGTTGGTGACAACTTGGAGGGGGTTCTTAGTTAAAGGTTTGTATGAATTGGTCATGTGTGGAAGAATACATAACTTGGGGTTCATTTTATTGTGCCAACTTAGTATGGAAGAGATGCTGCAATGTCTTGTCATGTCATGTCCCGTTAAACATTTTGACTAGGTCAAATTACATAAAAATAAAAATAAAAATAAATAGATTATAATTATTAATAAAACATTTTGAGTTGGTCAAATTACATAATAAAAAAATAAAAAGAAAAAATGACTAAAATAAATTAATAATTATAATTGTAATTAATTATAATCAATAATTAAACTAGCCTAGATCCATTCTAATTACAAATCTATAAGTGTAGAGAAAGATAAAATGTCAAGGTTTGCACCTCAAGAGATTTGATCCCTCTAGGCGCTTGATAGATCCAGAGTTAAGATGGATCTAAGCTTCTTTATTATTATATATATATATATATATATATATAATTTCACCAGCCAATTTTTTTTATTATTATAATTATAATTTTTTATTATTAATTTTATTTTATGTAAATTGACCGAGTCAAAATGTTTAACAAGACAAAACAAAATAGGACATTGCAACATCTCTTCCATATTAGGTTGGAAAGCACCTCTCAGCTTAATGAAATGCACCCCAAGTTATGTATTCCTCCACACATAATCAATAAGTTCATAAATGGTTATGATGAACTAGATGCTTTAATAGAAAAAGTGGAATTATGATATAAAGGAAGATGACTTATTTTGGAATTTATAAAACAAGAGTTTGAAATTTTGCCTATAATATTTCTCTCAAATATAACTTATTTTTCAATAATTTTTTATAAAATTTTTAAATTTTAAATTTAGATTTACTAAAATTATAGTTAAGCGCTACTTCACAAAATTAGAATCATAAAAATTCATTTACAATATCAAAATTTAGAAAAACTGATCAAAGTAAAAATTTCCTATTACTAAAGACACCACAATGAGGGTAGTATTTATAGCATCAATAGATGCCTTCGAGCCCCTCCTTGGAAAAGACATTCCTATCCTTAGAAGAAGGGAAGCTTATTTAAGTTCTAACGAAACATTTAATGAATACATTTGAAATAACAAAGGAAAACACATTTGAAATAACAAAGAAAAGCACCTCTCAACTTAATTCTACAATCCAATATGAGGTAATGTTTAGTTTGTTCTTTCGTCCATAAAAATTTAGGTTTTAAATAGAAAATTAATGTCAGCTATAATAAAAAAAATGAACATGGTGTAAAATACTTAGAAGTAAAAAAATTGTGTAAGTAAGATGTTTAAATCTTATACTTTTTAAAGATATTTTAAAGAGATTTAAATAAACTAGTTGAAGATCTATGCTAACTAATTTATGTAGATATCAACTTCATAAGATTTGTATATAGAAAAAATTCTTAAAATACAATATTTTAATATTGTATATAAAAAATATTCAATGTGAGTTATCAATAAAATATTTTAATATAAATTAATATTGATATATACGTAAAAATACATTAACAATAAAAAGCCATTTTAATAAAATATTTTAATGTCAATCATGGCTATATTATATATCATTTTAAAAAATTATGTATATATCATGAAAAAAAGTAAGTTTTGTTTTTTTTTTTTTGTTTTTTTGGTTAAAACGTTTATTTGGTCCTATACATACTCTATTTAGCATTCAAAAATACAATTTAAACAACGAAAAATAATATTGTATTTTGCACTTTATAGAAGTTTGCAATGAAGAAATTTGATCTCTCTCGACTCCTGTTAGATCCACACTTAAGATGGATATATGTTATTATGGAAGTGTTCAATGATGGCTGATTTTGTAATGCGGTTATGGTAGGTGTCAACCATATGTTCTTTGAGTTGAGATTTGAAGGATCTACTAGTTTTCCCTATGTAAGACATTCCACGGGAGAAAGAGATTTAATAGACTCCAAGACCTAACATAGGGTCATTTTTGTCCTTGGCCGATTTGAAGAGTTGGATGAGGGTTTTCAGGGGTTTGAAGAAGGCTTTGATGTTATTTTCAGAAAGAATTTTGGATATATGATTAGTAACCCCTTGAATATAGGACATGGTTACTTTGGTTAAGGGAGAGTTACTAGGAAGGTTTCTAGGAAAACAGGGTGAAAGACCTTATTGATTTGGGATGTGGAGTAACCATTGAATTTGAGGGCTTTGGTGAGATGGGATTTTTCTTTAGGTAAGGATTGGGAAGAGGAGATTCAAAGAGCTAGAGTAACAAGGGTTTTAAGCACGGCATATTTTTAGTAGGATGATGGTGGGAGTTAAAATGAAGGTACCTATAGGTATGAGTCTTACTTTCAATGGACTTGGCGAGTAAGAGAACCATTGGGGTGGTGAAAGACAAGGACATCTAGAAAGGGGAGGGAATGATTCTCTTCAAACTCCACAGTGAACTGTATGTGGGGGGGAATGTTATTGAGATGGGACAAGAAGGTTTGAAGTGTAGGTAAACCATGAGACCAAATAACAAAGGTATAACCAACAAACCACTTCCAAAATTTAGGTTTTAGGTGGAAGGTTTCAAGGGCTACGGTTTCAAACTGCTTCATAAAAATGTTAACTACAACAAGGGAAAGGGATGAGCCCTTAGTTGTGCCTTTGATTTTCCTATAACATACTTCGTCAAAAGTGAAAAAGGTGGTGGTAAGGCAAATTTTGACAAAGTTAAGGGTTTCAGGGTCTACAAGTTTAGAAATGACATCAATGGTTTCATGGACAAGAATTTTGGTGAATATGGAAACAACATCAAAGCTAACCATGATGTCGTTTTCTTCAAGCTTGAGGTGTTTGGTTTGTTGGATAAAATCAGAGAAGTCTTTAATGAAGGAGGTAGATTGACTGAAAAAAGGGCAAATCTTATTGACAAGGAATTTGGAGAGGGCACGGGTATGACCACCAATAGCGCTAACTATAGATGTGAGGGGGATAACATTTTTGTGAATTTTAGGTCAACCATAAATCCTGGGGGTAATGGGGTTAAGGGGGATGAGAATCTTTTGGATGGTTGGGTCAAGGGATGAAGATTTAATGGCTTTGGTGACCTTGTTGGTGACAACTTGGAGGGGGTTCTTAGTTAAAAGTTTGTATGAATTGGTCATGTGTGGAAGAATACATAACTTGGGGTGCATTTGGTTGTGCCAACTTAGTGTGGAAAAGATGTTGCAATGTCTTGTCATGTTCTCTCTTATTAACTAGATCAAATTACATAAAAATAAAAATAAAATACCATATAAAACAAGGCAAAGTCATAAATAAAAATAAAAATAAAATAATATTAATAACGGAGATCACGTGAACTTCTTAAAGTGTTTCAAAGAACTGAAAAGCGGAGATCACGTGAAGTTTTAAAGTGTTTCAAATTGTCCAAAGCTACAGCTATATATCCAAACCTTCGCCAGAGTGCTTTGTAGAGGTGGGAGCATCAGGTTTGGATCTGGCTATTCTTTGCAGGTTGCAGTCCTTTTTTCTTTCTAACCTCCTGCGATGGACATACATCGAATCCACATCCTTGTAGCCGTTGTGCTTCTATCGACCGCTCTCATATCCACAGGTAATACTCACAGGATTCTTTCTCATGTATTTTAATGGCGATTTCCTGTTCTTGTTTTCTGTTCTTTTTGGATTGAACGATGCTTGCTGTGGCAAAGCAGAGGGCAATCAGGCGCAATGGTGCATAGCAGATCCACAGGCGCCGACCGACATCTTGCAGGGCGCCTTGGACTGGACTTGTGGACCTGGCAGAGCCGACTGTAGTGCAATTCAGTGGAACCGTCCTTGCTTTCTGCCTAGCACGCTCGTTGCCCACGCTTCATATGCTTTCAATATTTACTGGCAGAACAATAAGCACAAGGGGGCTTCTTGCCATTTCAATGCCGCTGCATTTATCACAGAAAGCAATCCCAGTACGCTTGAAAAACCAGTGACTAGATACAATAATCTTTATGAAAAACCACTGAATAGATCTAATATTTTTTACTGAATACATTGACATTGTTGCCTCTTTTTTCCATTTTTCTGTGTGATTTAACTGCATCTTGGGTTTTCTTTGTGTGTATTTTGTCCTTTCAGGTCACGATGGATGCCAGTTTGTCGTCATACAGTAGGGTTTTCAGTTGGCAAATAGTCCGTGTCTGGTACAAAAGAGGCCGAGGATTGAGGCCATTCATTTAGGAATGTGGTGCACTGTTGTTATGTCTGAGAGGAGACTGGGTTTTAAAGGTAAATCCAACCGAAGGAGGAGGAGGATCACTTTTCTTTGTGGCATTGCTCTATTTCTCTGAATCTGTCAATGTAATACCCAGGGGAAGATCCAGTATTGGCATGTATACCATTTTCCAGAATAAAGAATGGGAAATTATTGACATTAATGAGTCTTTATTTGTGTTAAAGTTTCAAAATTGTTTATTATTGATATTAATCCGTCTTGATTTGGGTTAAAGTTTCAAAATTGTTTTTTTAAACATGGTTGAAATTGGAGAGTGTTTCACTTATCACCTTTTATATTTATAGGGATAATATTGAGGAAATTTTAAATTATTATATTTATATTTATTATTATTATCTAATTCTGTGTATGAGATTCGTGTCGTGGATAAGAGCAATCGATTTGGTTATTAAGTTTAACAAAGGGATATATATTTTATTTTTTTTTTGGTTTTGAAAAGTGTGGATTTTTTAAAAAGAAAAACACTTCCACTCAAGTTGTATGCCTAATATTGAGATGATGTAAAAAAAAAGAGTTTTTTTTACAATTATATCTGTAAATTTTATTTTAAAAAAAGAATGGATAATATTATTATTATTTATAATGTATTTATTATTGTTATCACTTTTTATTAATTAGGTTGGGTTTAGGTAAGAGTTAGTTCATTTATTGGATGAGATTACGATTTAATTATTAGTGGAATGTTATTATTAGTATTGTCTTACTTGTGGGATATGTTATCACTAGGATTGGGTTAAGCTAAGTGGAGCTTCGATGCCCCTTGGGATAGTTTAATTCTCTTATGAGTGGCTTATGCTATTATATTCAAATTTTGGAGAATTAAACTATCCCAAGAGGCATAAAAAAATTAAAGCTTAAGTTATTATATTATAATTTAATAATCCTTCTAGTAAAGCCCATTACCAAAATTAAGAGCTAATTCAAGTTGTTTGTATAGACTTAAGATTATATATATTATACATAACTTGTTAGAACCACAGTCCAAAGTGCCCATTTGATACCTATATGCTAGATGGATCTTTCTATATCTTTCCAACTATTTTTGAACGCAATTTTTCATTCAATTATAGTTTTATTAGTTCTTCCTTTAAAGGTTATGCCTCTTATCCAGAAAACCTTGAAATCTTATTTTGTAACTCTCATTAGTTTTATATCAATTCTATTTTAACCTTGAAATCTTATTTTGTAACTCTCATTAGTTTTATATCAATTCTATTTTTTTTCAGGTTTATATCATTTTTTAGATAAGTGCTGCCAGCTTTGGTAGCCTTTTGTACGGGTGGAAATTATACTGTCATGTAATTTTTTGATTCCATGTGAATAACAAAAAGTTCATTTTTAAATTAGATAACATTTTTTAAGATTATAAATCATAATAATAATAAATTTAATAGTGGTAATTTAAACTTTTTTTTCATTTTATAATAATATATTTAAATTTTTAATTTTAATTTTGGAATTTATTTATTTATTTTTTAATTATTTAAAATGATAAATTTAATATAATTTTATTGTGTTGAGAGATTTTTTCTACCTTAATATGATAGATATATTGTAATTTTTTTATTAAATATTGTAGTGTTTTGTTAAACATTTTGACTCCATCAAAATAAAATAAATTAAAATAAATTTAAAATAAAATAAAAATAAAAATTCTCTGGCTCATTATTATTGAGCTAGGATGCGCTCTCATAGCACTATGGTAAAGATGTTGTAATGTAATGTCCTGTTTAACATCTTGACTGGCACAAATTATATCAACCATTCTATATCTATCTTAACTCCAATTCTACTAAACAAGGATCGAATCTGTTAAGCGCTTAGAGATATCAAATCCCTTAAGATGCAAATCTCTTTTAGAATGAAAAAAGATTTGATCCCTCTAGATGCTTTGATCTACCAAGTTCTACAAGGGATCAAATCTCTTAAAATATAAACTTATTTAAAAATCCTCTCTTCGAAACTTAGTAATTTAAAATTAAAATAATTTAAACTAATAATAAAGATATTAAAATATTCTCAACTATGTAAAAAAAACTATTTTTAAAATAAAAATATATAATCCTTCATAAATCCAAAACTAAAATGAACCAAGCTAATTTTAGAAACTCATTCACAAAGTCTTCTAAAAATCAAGCTAATCTTAGAAACTCATTCACAAAGTCCTCTAAAAATCAAAAAGCTAATCTTAGAAACTCATTCACAAAGTCCTCTAAAAATCAAACGATTCCATGTTGACGTTATATTTGCTAATTTTAGAAACTCATTCACAAAGTCGCTCTAAAAATCAAGCTAATTTTAGAAACCCATTCACAAAGTCCTCTAAAAATCAAACGATTCCATGTTAACATTAAAAATATAATGAATTGCGTTTTACAACGTGTTCAAAAAAATATTTGTATTTTTGAAACATATTTTAAAAGTCTATTTTTCTTTAGCATTATTTGAAGGAATTAGTTTAATTATTTATTGTTAATAGTACTAGATATTTGAATTTAATATTTGTTTATGCATGATTATATTTTTGGTTAAAGGAATTAGTTTAATTATTTATTATTAGTATTATTAAATATATACTTGTTATAAAAGGGCAGGGAATGATATTGTATTATGAAAAGTGTAGAATTTAAAATTATTGTTTATATAAGACTATTATTTTTAGTCAAAATGAATTAGTTTAGTTGTTTATTGTTAATATTATTAGATATTTGGTTAGGTTTTGTTGATGAGTATTTGGGTAGAATTCTTTTAAATTAGGTATATTAGTTTAGATCAAAACATTTAATAGAGATGCTATCTACAAAAGTGAGGAAGCATTTTTTAAGTCTGAATAGATTATAGTTTAGTAAAATAGCTTAAAAATATAAAATTTAAGGATGTACATTGCAATATTCAAATCTTTCCTTCTCCCAAATCAATATGAGGAGGAGATTAGCTTGCTCTTTCTCCTACATTTGCACTTTCTTTTAGATTCTTGGGAACAAGAATTAATACTATTGAATGGGTCACACAACACAATGCAGAAATTTTACATGACTAAACTGAATTATAATTCTTGCTTCTTTTCACCTTTTGCTGTTTAGATGCATTAGATTTCTTTTTCTTCATTATGTTGTCCAAGCTTCCTTCTTTCTAATGGCTTGAAGACATGCTAAGCCCCAAAAATGCAAGGGCATATTTGGAAGTATAACTTACATTGGCAATAAAGAAAGAGAGTCTATCAATGGGTTAAAAGGAAGTTTTGAAGGTTTGATACATAAAGTTAGATTACTCTTAAACTAAGTCCCCAAGTCTAAAATTGAATCCATATCTTTTGTTGGATCAAACTCAACTATGAAAACTCCTTTGTGCTAGGGTAAATGAAGGCCATTTCTTCTATTTAGACTTCTACGAGTTGTAGATCCATCTGTGTAAATTCACTAAGAAAGGCTACATGCCATTAAAGTAGCACATAAGTCCATTTGAGATGCAGAATGCCGCCTAATCAACAATGTCTTGAACAATGGGGATATATAAGGTTAACACCTCATAAACCATGAAACAATCCAAGGTGAGAAGACTAGCTTTACAACCATTCTTAACTATATCACTAAAGGACACTCAAGACAAGTTTATGTGAGAAGAGGGAGGGACAAAAGTTGCAACTCTCATCATTTGAATCCTTGAAAGTGCCTATGACTAAAGTACCATTGAGGTTAAGCTTAACCACCTCACAACTTGAAATTAAAGAAGAGGTGTGCATCCCACAAGAGCTTAGGAGGCCAGTATTGCCATGAGATATGCTCAAGGGTGTAGAGAAGATAGAGCAATAGAGGAAAACAAGGAAGGGGTGTGTGAGGGGATGGGTGAATAAACTAGGAGAGGCTAAAAAAACATGAGGTGATGGAGGAGATACTTTTACTAATGGCTAGGTAGAAACCCTACTTGTCACTTTGCTTAAGGAGCATACCCATCCTTAGTAAAAAAAACCATGACAATAAGTAATTATTCTATTTTATTTGATTAACATTACCCATGTAAGTAGTACATACACCAAGATTGTCCCCATATAAATACATTTATCCACACAACTATGATTAGATAAACTCATTTAAGGAGTTAGAAAATAATAATTGCTTATGGAATATTGAATAGTGGAGTTGGATTAAGAGCCATCATGCATTATTGAAGTCTCAAGAGTGACACAACATGTTAACGATTGTGAGTTTTTCCTAAGGCTTTACATTCTAAACTTATAAATTCGTTAAATTACAAATTACATGAAATCTGTCTTAACCTTAAATATTTTATGTAGGGAGAACTTTACACCTGGGGAACTTATTTACCTATATTTATTTTTTCATAATGATAATTGTGATGGCACTTGAAAACAAACAATGACAAACCGTAGAGTCTATATTTACAATGAATGTAAAATATTTGTGTACGTGAGAGAAATTCCAAGCTCTAAAAGGTTGTATATTTGGCCACCTCCTATGTAACATACCCAATCACCCATTGAGGCATATTACACCCTCTCACCTATGCTTAAAATTTTTTCCTTAATTTAATTTCACATAATTTCTATCATACATTTTTGATGTATTCTATTATACAATGCACACATGTATTTGTGACCATAAAATCATGATAAACATATACAAACTAATTATCCATGCGAAATATATGTAAATTCATGAAGTGCACACAACATAAAACATACAGACATAAGAATAAACACTTATATATGTATCACCAATAGGATTCATACCTCAAATGTTCCACCTAGTTATATAGCGTGTTACTCATAATCTCTTAGCAATAGGTCACTCTTGAGCTAGGGCTATAACTCCACCAGGGTAAAGTCTTCCTAAATCCATCAAGGTACACACACCACTCCAAAAAGGTAACAAGCCATGATACTTGACTCTAGCAGCCTCCAACATACAATCTCTCATTTCCCATCAACCTACATGGCCCGAGGTAGCGCACCCCCTTCTTTGCATTGACAGACCATCATGTTGTGCCACTACCCTTCTAGGGCTTCCTAACTCAGGATGACTAAGGAGTCTTAGAGCCTTGTGGCTTCCAAGAGTTCCAATTTCCCTAATGAGTTTCCACATACCCTATAAGCATCACACTGAGGAACCTATCTGCCTACCCCAAATCCACCTAAGATCAATAAGGTAATCATGTTACAAGGTCACACCTTTCTCCCCCTCTAGGGAGTCTATTTACCCACACACTAGTCAAAATGACAAAAATGGAATCCTAGAATACACTAAAGCTCTCACTTTTATGTGTATGTCTCTTATTTCACAAGTGGCACTAAAGGAAGCCACTTTAATGATTTAGGATAAAACACATGTACTTTTGAATTTAGGCATATTTTAATAATGGGTTAGCCCCTTAACCTTAGGCCCCACACCACTTATCCCTTAACCCCCTTTCCCACTTGTGGAGTCCTAACCCCCCATACTCTCTTGCTTGACTCGCTTTGCAATAGTGGCGTATTTTATTGATATGCACAAGATACACATTTACAAAGCTAGACTCTCTGTTACTACATAGGTTCATCGAATTAAAATCGCATAAGCACTTTTGTCTCAAAACATATAAACATAAGCACATTGCCTCCATAGCCATATGTACATGGGCACACAGGCCCCAAAACACTTCTCGTCTCACCAACCTAAACATGATATATATAGTAGACATATGGGGTCAACTTGGGATATTACATTAATCTATAAACTACTATTCTAGTAGACAATTCGTCACAACATATCTAATAAAATATTCCAAGATCTAGGCTATGAAGGTTAAATTCCTTTAGATTCTAGATCTATTTTTATTGATTTTGTTACTTATAAAATGCAATATAAAATGTGGAAATAGAGAATAGGTAAAAATAATTACTCACAACCCACAATAACACCAAGATATGATTATAACGAATAAGGTCCGTATACTCACAAATATTCATAATATTTAGAATATGTAAATATCCATAACAAGATAAATATTAATATAGATAAATGTTGAGTGTATTCCCCTTTAGAAAAGCTTTGTCCTCACTGTGTATTGATGGAAATGCTTGATATTTTTCTATCTCGTAATGTCTTATTGTCTTTCTTAATTCTTGGAACTGACATCTTCGATGATACAAGACAATATGACCTTTTAAATGTGGTACAAAATTGTCGTATTGTGAAATGATCTAACCATCCCAAATTAATATTTTGTGGAAACTTGTGATGAATTGTTATCATAAGACTGGATTATGGTGACATTAATGTTCTTGGGAACATAAGTAACTTGTTTCCGGTATGAGTGATAAGGATATGCAAACTAGTTGCGATGATTGTTTTTATGATTTGGGTGTCGATAAGGAGTTCCTATGATATGATTTCCCTTTAACTTGTTTGTGGCAACTTTTTGATTTAATTGAGGTATACGATTTCCTTTAGGTATGGAAGTCACTTGGTTAATCACTTGATCTTCACTTGAAATTTCTGGCATTTGAAATGCAACATCTGAGTACATCTTCACTTCAACTGGATTGGGATCATTCTAAATCGTGCTTTTATTTGGATCAATGTTTATTCCCTTGTCTTTAACTTGAATTTTCACATTTGAAGATTTTAATACTTGTACTTTGTTTTCTAATGACTTCTTGTCCTTCTTAAGGTTCTTAATTTATGTAAGTAATTTTTCACTGTGGTCCTTGAGGCGAGAAATTTCTTCATTTTTGTTTGTAATAGTTTTGTCAACTTCTTTTTGCATATTTTGCATTGATTTTCTATTTTCTTGAATAATTACTTTTGAGATATCTTTTATATCTTCTAGTGTTATTAAATCTGCCTTCAATGTAACATCATGTGGTGTTGTTTTTTTCTTCTTGTAGGAAAATGTCAAAATCCTCTTCTTTGTATTTACGATGAAGGACCTTAGTGTTTCCATCTAGGGTGAACCCATAATAATGTCACCTTGATTGCTCCATAGGGGTCAAACATAGAATTGCGATATAAATGTATAATCCCCAATGTTTAATTATAAATCGATTATGTATATATATATATATATATATATATTTTTGCTTAAGTGAGAGTGGTTCCTTCTATTCAATTAACTAAAAAGTTACATACTGTACATAAAAAACAAAGGCGGTGTGGCCCACCTATATGACGAGCCAACCCTAACCTTTGTTACCGAGCCAGAATTACATACCCTGGGTCGAGGACCCACAAAACAATACGAAATATTCTTCGAAGACCGTGCGATCTTCCTCCAAAGATCAAACAATTGAGAGGCATTTCGGGTGGCAAACATGCACACCCCTTAACCATTAACTCGGACCCGATAAGATCATTGAACCGACTTTAAAAGTCATTTCGGGTCCATCTAGGGATTTAACCCACGAGCACATTACCTGCCCAAAATCCACCAGAAGCACACAATCCCAGGATGACAGTACGATTAGCACGGAACTTAACCTCCCTATCGAACCCGAAGCTTGACAAAAATCTGGCCTAAGTAATTTCAGGTCTGATTTAATTGTTAATGTTCTTGCTGTTATCCACGCGAAATCCATGGGATTATTGCGATTGCACTGACTTGCCACCATTTTAAATGAGTCAGCGACCCAATTAATTAAAAGGCCCTTCTTAATGTAATTAGGGTCCATGCGAAGACTAGTCTTGTTTATAGTTTCTCGCTCGAGAACCATAAGTGTGTTTAGTTCCAGGAGCATTTTCCCACCCGAAAACCAAATGCAGACTTTAAAGGGGTATCTGACCTCCTGCTCGCACTTTGCCATATACTGCTTCCCCTTGTGGACCAAAATTCCTCTGTCTCCATCAGTCTTCATCCTGCCTATTTTCCTTGCTTTGATAGAACTCTCTGTCTAAGGTTGCTTGTTTGGAACATTCTTCCCGCAGATGTCCTTGGGGAGTCCTTATCTAGTCATAGCTTATATTTCTTTTGGAACGGAGCACGCCTTCGTTTGCCAAAATATTCGCTAATCTGTTGGTTGTTGTGCGCACATGGATAAAACTAAGGGTTCTCATGGTTTGCATGTGGGATTGAATACATTGATAGACTTGAAGTAACCTCCATTGTCTCGACACTTTGTCTGGTGCTGAGCCATTGCCAATTTTCTTGACCGAATTAATTATCAATTCAGAATCAGCTTCAATTATGGTGTTATGTAAATTTGAGTCCCTCAAGATTTCTAGGCAATGCTCCATGGCCATGAGCTCTGCCATATTATTGGTGGCCTTCCCCAAGTGAATGTGAAAAATGGTTTTTATGAAACCCTTTTCATCTCTTATGACTCCTCCATAACTAGCCATTCCAGGGTTTCCTTTTGAGGCTCCATCTATATTACATTTCATAAAACTCTGAGGTGGAGGTTGCCAGAATTCCTTATCAGGTGTTATATGACTAGCAGTCTTGTTTGTGCCCTATGGGAAAAGCCCCTGCAGTCACAAATTTAGAAGTATCTGCTCATCCTGAACTTGAGGTTGGTTTTCAGGGGGGGTTTTTTTATGAGGGTTCCTACAGTCTCTTTGAGCTGACTTATAATCTGAGCCATGATGCTCTGGGGTGACCCAATATTGTTCTTGAAGATTTCGTTGCTGCGTTCTTTCCAGACATCCCAGATTATAAAGCTTGGAACCAAAGCCCACGCTTTGTTGATTATTTCATTTGCAGAGCAATTTTTTCTCCAATTCTTCAAAGTACTAGTGATGCTGCCAATGTCCTTGTCTGTTTGTCTAAAGATTGAAGCCACCCAATTCCATAAGGTGGAGGTGAATGGGTAGAGATTGAGAAGGTGTTCCATAGTTTCTTCTTGTAATTCACATAGTTGTCATCTAGATGAACCGGCTACCCCTCTTTTCCTAAGGTTTTCCCAAGTCAGATTTTTTTTGTTGTTGTTGCACTAACCACATAAACAGTTTAATTTTCATCCAGTTTTGGTTCTGCCATAGGTCCTTCCACACCTTATCAGGGTTTGGGAAGTCGAGTCCCATGGCTATTCTTTTGGCCTCTTTGAGGTTAAAATTGCCTTCATTATTTTTACCCCATCTTAGTTGGTCTGAAGATGTTGATTTCAGAATCTTTCTCTGTTTCAAGATGACTGTAAGAGCTTCTTCTTGCGCTTTCAATGGGGAATCATCACTGTATACTAGGTTCTTCCATATTCTCCATTTTCCATCACTTCTATCCTGATCCCAAAAGTCCTTTACTTTGAGTAACCCTTTATCATCAGTATCATACTTGAGATTGGTGAATTCTTCTTTTAACATTTTAGGTTCCTGTTGCCAATTATCCTCCCATAACCAAGCAAGGTCTCCATCTCTGATCTCCGAGAAACTATGTTCTTGAACTATGGCTCTATTCTCCCAAGCTTTTTTCCAAACGTGGGAACCTTTGATGAGTCCAGACATCCTAATGTAATCCCTTTCTTGTTAATTGTTTGCATATTTCAGTTTCCATACTTTGGCCCAAGGGGAAACCGATTCTTTTAGCCATCTCCACCATAGTTTTTCCCTCAAGACTTTGTTTAGGGTTTTAGGGTCATCAAGTACCAAACCTCCATGTATCTTTGGTTTACATATTTTATCCTAGGCTACCAAAGCCCATTTCTTTTTCTCTTCCCCTTTGCCCCAAAGAAAATCCCTTTGGATATTTCTGATGTTTTGCATTACTTCTTTAGGAGTTGGAAGGGCTGAAAGCATGAAGATGGGGATAGTTTGAAGGATAGCTTTTGTAAGCACTAGCCGTCCTACTAAATTCAAATACATGTTTGTCCATTTCTGGATTTTGTCTTGAAGTTTATTAATAACCAGCTCCCAAACTACCTTGCTTAGAGGTTTGTCTATTAGAGGTACTCCCAAATATTTGGAGGGTAGCATATCTCTTTGGAAGCCTAGAATTATAGTGAGGTTTCTCTGAATATCAATATCAGTATTAAAAACGAAAATATTTGATTTGTTTAGGCTTACCTCTGTCCCCGCAGCCATAAAAAAGTCGTTCAAGATTTGTTTGAAGGCTTAAGCTTCCTTGATAGTGGGTGAACCTTGCAACATGGTGTCGTCCACAAATTGTTGATGGGTCAAGGCATCCCATTTGTAGTGAGTTTAAGTCCCTGGATTTTACCTTCTACTTTGGCATATTTAATCGCATTGCCTAGCCCTTCCATCATGAGAATAAAAAGGAAAGGTGAAAGCAGATCTCCTTGTCTAAGTCCTCTCGAGGGCTTAAAGGACTTGGATGGTGAGCCATTTAGCAGGATTGAAAAACTTGAGGTGGTTACAAGGGCCATTACCCATCTTATCCAGTTATGGTCAAAGCCATATGCTATCAATACTTCCTTGATGTGTGCCCAGCTTAGCTTATCATAAGCCTTCTCTAGGTCAAGCTAAATGATCATACCTGCCTGCTTATTGCTCTTAAATGAGTGAACGACCTCATGTGCTTGAATGATGTTATTAAGAATTTGCCTACCTCCACATATCCAGTTTACTCCTCAGACACGAGAGTTGGGAGAAGGGGCTTAAGTCCGTTCACAATTACTTTGGAAATAATTTTGTACACCACATTGCATAATGCTATGGGTCTAAATCTATCCGGTGTGATAGGATTCTCTTGCTTTGGAATCAGGGCTATGAAAGAGGTGTTGAGCGCCTTCAGAACAATTTTGTTTTTTCTTGAGTCCTCCACCACATCGAGAATATCTTGCTTGACTATTTCCCAGTAAGCTTTGAAGAAGTCAAAGTTGAAACCATCCAAACCTGGAGCTTTCCCATTTTGCATTTCTTTGATGACTTCGCTGATTTCCTCTTCATTCACTGGCCTGTTAAGATTATAATTGTCTTCTCTTGTCACTAGCTTAAAAATGTGCTTTGTGAAGTCCTTGATAACTTGTGATCTGTCTATGAGAGGCTCCTTGACTATGCCTTGGAAATGTTGAATGAGAACAATTTCTATTTCTTGGTGAGTAGTGAGCTCATTTCCTTGAGTATCTTTGATTTTTGAAATCCTGTTATGAGACCTATGATCCATGGTAGATTTGTGAAAAAACCTTGTATTCCTTTATCCTTATTTTAACCATTGTACCCTCGATTTCTGTTTCCAGAAGATCTCCTCTTGCTTGCATAAGCCTTCCCATTCTCATTGAGCATGGTCAGCTTGTTCCTTACTCTCCTCAGTGAAGCCCTATGTGATGAGGGTCTGGTTAATTTCCTGTAGTTTCCGTTCAACTACTTTTTTGGATTTGAATAAATTGCCAAATTCATTCTTATTCTAAACTTTAAGCCTGTGTTTGACATGTTTCAATCTCTGATGTAGAAGGAACATTTTAGTACCCTGAACTTGCATATCTTCTGTCCACCATCTTTCAATATTGCTGATGAAGTCAGGATGGGTAAGCCAAACGTTTTCAAACCTGAATGGTCTATTTCCTATAAAGGACGCTTCAAGTTGAATAGGCAAGTGGTCCGAGCCTCCAAAAGGAAGTATCATAGTTGACAAGTTATGGCCTGTGAGGATGAGGTCCTCCGAGATAATGAATCTGTCAAGTTTAGAGGCCACTTGAGACGCTCCTCCACTCTTATTATTCTAGGTGAAGATACCATTACTTGTCGCTGTATCTACTAGCCTCATATTGTTTATGAAATTCTGAAATGCTATGGAATCTTTGCCTAGTGATCTGGTCCCACCCTTTTTTTTTTCGATAGACACCTAATCATATTAAAGTCCCCTCCCAGAATCCAGGGGATACTCGGATGTCTTTCTCTTAACTCCTCCAGTGAGGTTAGAAGTCTGAGTTTATCGTCTGGCTTTTGTGGACCATATACATTTGTGAGCAAATAAACTTCCTTGTCCCCCAAAGGTTGGATGACCACTGATAGATAGTTCCTGGATGTTTCAGCATCTAGGATACCAATTTTCTGAGGGTACCAAAGTGTGAGAAGTCCTCCTGCTACTTTGTCTACTTTAACTTCCAGATATTCATATTTGATAAGCCATTTGCTATGTATCTCTCTTATTTTGTCTATTGAGCATTTTGTTTCCTAGATAAAAACTATATTGGTTTTTCTTCTTTTATACTGTTACTGAGATTTCTTTGTTTCCTTTTACTTCCTAGACCCCTAATATTCGATATTGTGAGCTTCATTAAGAAAGATTTTTAAATGAGTAACTAGTTAGGTGTTTCATCTTACTTGAGTTGATCATGAGTTTTCCACACTCTATCAGCAGATCATTCTGTTTTTCCCTCCTCTTTTCCTTCCTGGGTTCTTAGGATCTTGTCCCAATGTTGCCTCCATTGTTTTAACCCCTCTGATGTCCTGATTGTCATGGTTTCTTTTGACCCCCGAACCTTTTGCCTGAGTTCTCCAGAGGAATAGTTGTTGCACTCTATTAAACTCCTCTTGAGGAAACAGATCCATTCCTTTGGTTGTTCCCTTCTCTAGGAACTTTTCCAGATCGAGATGCTCTCTTTCAAGAATATCCTACAGTTCATGATCCTCTATTCCCACCTCGCTCGGGGTCATCTCTTGGTCCCTTTCAAGTTCCATAGTGTTTGGCAGATCCTCCTTTTGTTGGTTGTTTTCTTGTATATCCTCCATGCTATCATCCTTTTCCTTCTCTGCAGGGTTGTCCTCCAGTATCTGGTTCGATTTATCGTGCTCCTCTTCTTCTTCTAATACCTTAAACCTATTATGACTAATCTGCTTTTCCTCGATGATTTTCTTTTGGTTCTTTCTCCCTCCTTTACCTCTGCTCCCCACTTTGTTAAAGCTTTCCATTTCTTTCCCTGAGGTTGCTTTAATTTTGCTCTCCATTTTGTTTAAGGGGCAGTCTTTGAATAGATGCTTGTGTTCATGACATTTGTGGCATCTGAAAGGAACATGCTCATAGTCCACTACTTGCACCCATTCTTCATCATAAACTTCTAGGATTATTTTATCGGTAGAGCTCTAGAAAGGTCCATCTCTATGCATATTCAGGAAAAGGAGGTGTATTTTCCTGGCATTGTGACCTCTGATATTTTTTAAAAATGCCTTAGTTTATTGCCTATGGCTTTTAATGATTCTGGCTACCAATAATCTAGAGGTAGGGAATAGAGCCTTATACATACCAGCACCAAAGTAAATGTCTCACGCTCTGGGACAAAATTCGTCACCCATGGCCACATATAGAGGCCTGTAGCAGGATAGAAGTATGGTCCTCCTTTAAACACCCTGTCTTTATCCTCTATGTTTGTGAAAACTATAGTGAAGAAACCCTTAGATCCAAGGTGCAAATCTATATCTCCCTTAGGTTTCCAATGATTCTTTATCCATGCATGTAATGCCTTCTCCGTTAGCCATAACCCCATGAATTTACATATCACTGCATAAGTCGCCATGTGCTCCCTATGCGCTTGTAACGTTGGATCACTTAACACCACTCGAGGTGTGATGGTTGCCCTAGGCTTACATGGTCCAGTCCAACTTCTGGGGTCATCTTTTTGATTATCTCCTCCTATTGGCTTCTCTCATCTGACTTCTTCCTGCGTGTCTGTCTGCCCCTGTGAGCCTCTGTTTTCCTATTTCCCTCTTCCTAAAACCCCGGTTTCAGCTTCCAGGGGTTTCTTGAATCGATTGGAGACTGCCTGACTGTAGGAGGGAGTGAAACTCCCCCCCTCTCGCCTCTCCATGGTGCCCAACACTGTTCTCCTGTTGCAAACCCTAGCTCTGCTCGTTTTCCTTCAACGTCCCTCCCATTCGCCGGAACCATCAAATTGATTGTGTTATATTATTTTGTGTTTCAATGGTCTATTTTTTTGATTATATTTGACTCAGGAATCACCAATTGGTTTGCGACTTCAGGGTTTATATCCTTTTTATTTTTGGTAGGAGAGATAGAAATAGTAACATATTTTCATGCAAGAGTCCCCTTAATTTTGAATAGCACTGAGGCATTATATTTCACTCAGGAGTCATTAATTTGTTTAAGATTTCATGGTTTATAACAAAAGAGATAGAAATAGTAACAAATTTTCTTGCAAGAGCCCTCTTATTTCTGAATAGCACCGAGGCATAACTATGTGAAGCTTTTGAAAATATTCCTTTCTCTTCCATTATAGTATCCATTCCTTTCTCGTTGGTGATTGAATCCATTTTGTATTCATTAGAATTCATAACATTTCACCTAATCTTAATACTTTATGTTATGATTATTATTTTAATAACTTTGTATTTCAACCTCCTTTATTTAATGTATATAATAAAACTTGTATATCTTGAATTTTCCCCTTTAACTGGTTTCACGACATGTTCTTAACCACCTCTCGAGGATTCGTTAACTCCGGTAATGCGTTTGTTTACTAACACTTGCAGGTTTTGGTGTAATGCCAATTGTGATTCCAACAAATGATATCAGAGCCAAAGGTCTCGTGTTTGAAACACTCCTCAAATCACACTAAGGGGGGAATTGTTGGACATTGGATAATCCAACGCTCCCCATGTGTTTCACGACATATACTTAACCAACTCTTAGGAATCCATTAACTCTGGTGATGCATCCGTTTACTAACACTTACGAGTTTTGGTGTAATGACAATCGTGATTCCAACATATTATTTTTCTCTTTATAAAAACTTAATATATTCCTCACACCTTTGTATAATATATCCTTTTATTTTTAATTGACCTTATATATATAATATATATATATATATAATATATATATATATATATATATATATATATATATATATATAAGACATTAAGTTAGAACTAGGGATGGGAAAAATGATCTGCCCACTAGTGGGATGATATCACAAAATTGCTCGAGCTTGGACACCCCTCTCCAAGAGATTTGAAATAGTGATCCAGTTGAGACTAAACCCTACACAAATCAATTGTTGTACACCTCATGGGTTTAATGATTTATACTTTGTATAAATAACTTGTAAAAGAAAAGCACAATTAAATAATCCTTCCTCTTAAAAAAAATTACTTAGTTTTATTCGCTTCATTGATATATAAGATATGTGATCACTTCTTTGTAATGTTGACTCTCATATATAACAATACGAGAATTAGATTATTGACAATGTTTCATGTAAAGTTGTGACCTTTGATGACTACGTCCCAAAATTGATTTTGATTGCGCTTATGTGAGAGGTACCCTTCTCTACAACAAAATTCAGTCTTTGCTACCCACTGATGGCCAATGTTTCTCATGCCAGTGTTATCTCCCAATGCAAAAAGGGATCCCGATTGTTTTAGAATGATGAAAAGGCAATAAAATTATTGGCTGTGATTAGTAAGAAGTACGTTATTGATCCTTACACAAATGTGGTGTGGTGACAAAGATGGTGGTTGTATGACAAGCAAACAATGTATAGTGGTTTGCTGCGATGATGGAGAATGAGGCCGTCATGGAAGAGGCAATTAAATAAGACAACAACAACTGGAGATTGTTATGAAACTAGCTCACAAAAAGAGAACAAAGATAGATCAACGCCTTAGAAATCAGCCTCTTCGAGGGGGCAACCTCCTTTACATTACACAAATGAAAGATTCTTGGATGATACAAATGACAAAACCTCCTTTCTATATATAGGAGTCTAAGGGGTCACAATATAATCAAAGCCTACATAACAATAATAATATAAGGGCACAAAAATAAAAATAGTGGGCTTCTATGGGGCACAATAATAACAATATGCGGACAATAGGGTTATAACAATAACAATAAGGGCTACAGTGGCAATAGTAATGGGAGAATCACTAGAATTATAGGGACCTAACATGCCCCTCTCCTTCAAAAAAGTGTTGTCCTCAACACTTGAGTAGTTCTGGATGCTTTTGTATAAAATTCTCACCCTCCCATGTGGAATCTTTAGTGGATAAGTTCTTCCACTTGATGAGATACTCCGAAATTGATCGATTTCATAGCTGTTGAGTTCTTGTTTCTGTGACTGCTTCAAGTTCCAATATGATTTTTCCTTCCTCTTCGAGTTCTAGAAAATTTTTTTGAACTGGGATTTTGTCACCTATAACCTTCTTTAAGCACGAAACATGGAAAGCTGGGTGCACTAGGGAAGCTGTAGAAAGCTCCAATTTGTATGCCACAGTACCAATATTTTGCAACACCTTGTACACACCATAATACTTAGGTGATAGTTTATTATCCTTCTTAGCTTGCTTGAGGGACATTTGTTTATATGGTTGTAGTTGTAGGAATACCCAACCACCTACATCACAACTTCTTTCACTACGATGTTGATCTGCTTGTTGTTTCATTCTATTTTGCGCCAAAGTGAGGTTATCCTTTAAGAGTTGGAGAACCTATTGTTGATGCTCGATGTGATATTCCACTGCTTGAACCTTAGAATTTTCTGTTAAATATGATGTGATGGACGGTGGATGATATCCATAAAGTGCCATAATTGGGGTCGTTTTTGCTGTAGTATGGAAGGAAGTGTTATACCACCATTCAATCAAAGGCAACCATTTGACCCATTATGTCTGCTTATCAGATACACAGCAATGAAGATATCCTTCCAAACATTTGTTTACTATCTTTGTTTGCCCATCAGGTTGAGGATGATAAGATGAGTTATGAGTTAACAGAGTACCAAGACAAGAAAATAATTATGCCCAAAATTTTCTAGTGAAAATGGGATCTCTATCGCTTATGATAATCTTTTGGTTTCCATGTAGATTTTGAAATGTTTCATAAATGTAGTAGAAACTATACGTGCTTTAAATGCATGCGATAATGCACAAAAGTGTGCATACTTGGTAAGTCTGTCAACTACCACCATGATGACACTCTTTCCTTCGGACTTGGATACACCTGTGATAAAATCCATTGAAATCTCCTCCCAATGTTGGCTTGGAATGGATAAAGGTTGTAATATACCTGGGGTCTTAATTGTTTCATCTTTATTTTGTTGGCAAACAAAACATTCCACCACAAAATTTTGAATATCTGATTTAAGGCCATCCAAAAAAATTCCTTCTTAACCCTCAGGTAAGTTTTTAAAAATCCCGAGTTCCCTCCTAAGGGAGAGGTGTGCAATTCCATAAGAATTTTTGTTTTGAGTTGGGAATTCTTACATAGGTATAAGCGATATTTGTACTATAATGAATCATTTCTCCAGCTAAATGTATCAAATGTACTGGGATCTTGTTTTTAGCTTTTGAATAAGTGCCCACACTTCTTCATCATTCTTCCATTCATCCCTTGCTTCGTTTATCCAATCTGGTTGGATAATAGAAATGGCACAAAGAAATGCTTCCACATCCTCATCCTTTCTTGAGAGTGCATCTACCACAACATTTTGCTTCCCTTTTGTGTAGATGATTTCAAAATCATAACCCAACATTTTTGTGACCCATTTTTGCTGCTCTTCTAAAGATAATCTTTGTTCTAAAAAGTATTTAAGACTATCATGATCCGTTTTTACCTTGAAGTGTCTTCCCATTAGGTAGGGTCGCCATTTCTTAAGTGCATGGAGTATTGCCAACATTTCCTTCTCATAAATAACTATGTGTAAATACTTTCCTTTGATTGGAGAACTTTTGAAAGCATTGGGTCTTTCTTCTTGCATTAAAACAACACCAATCCCATTTCCTAAAGCATCACATTCCACAATAAAGGTTTTCGTAAAGTCCAGTGTAGCCAAGACCGGTGCTTGGCACATTGCCTCTTTAAGATGTTCAAAGGCTTTGTTGCTTCCGGAGTCCATGAAAATGCATCTTTCTTCAATAATGTTGTTAGAGGTGTTGTTATTCTCCCATAATTCTTAACAAACTTGCAATAATACCCTGTCAACCCGAGAAATCCTCGCAAATACTTTATGGATGTGGGGATTTTCCATTCCTTAATGGCTTTAATTTTGCTAGGGTCTACCTTAACACCTTCATGAGATACAATATGACCCAGATGTTCCACCTCTTGTACTCCAAAGAAAAATTTGGATCTTTTTGCATACAATTGTTTCTCCTCCAATAGTTGTAGCACCCTGTCAACATGTTCAACATGATCCTTCCAAGACTTGCTGTAAAATACTAACACAAATTTTCTAAGGAAGGGTTTGAAAGTGGAATTCATCAAACCTTGAAATGTAGAAGGTGCATTACTAAGGCCAAAAGGCATGACCAAAAATTCATAATGACCCTTATGAGTTCTAAATGCTATTTTCATAATGTCTTTAGTATTCATTCTGATTTGATGATATCGTGAACGAAGATCCAACTTAGTGAAGTAAATTGATCCATGCAATTCATTGAGTAATTCATCAATGATAGGAATGGGAAACTTATCTTTAATAGTGAGCTTGTTGAGCTCCATATAATCTGGACACATGCGCCATGATCCATCCTTCTTGTGCACCAATACTATTGTTTCAGAGAAAGAACTTTGACTAGGTTGAATTATACCAGCCTCTAGCATTTCTGCATCCATACGTTCAATTTCACTCTTTTGGACATAGGGATATCTGTACGGCATGATGTTTGGAGGAACACTTCCTGGAATCAGATGAATAGCATGATCATGATCACGAATAGGTGGGAGACCTTTGGGAGTCTCAAATACCTTGGAATGATTGTCCAAGACTTTTTGGAGATCTGGAGAAATAGGTGATTCTGATGTGGAAACATATAACGAACATAATTGAGTAATTACACCTCTTTATTCCTTTTTTAGAAGCTTTGTCATATCGTTAAAGTTGATTATCTTTCCCAGTTTCCCTACAATACCCCTTAATTACTTCCTTTCCTTCCACAAAAAATTTCATGAAAGTTCTTGAAAATTAAAAGCTATTGTACCCAAGGATTGTAGCCATTGGACTCCTAATACAACATCAGCACCTGCCATTGGAATGGAAAGCATTGGGCTAGTCAATACATATTCTCCCATGGATAGCTTGATATTATGGCACTTTCCAGAGCAATTTATTGTTCCTCCATTTGCAACCATCACTTGACACTCTGGTGCTGGATATAAGAAGCAATTCAATTCTTTTCTACCTTACAATGAATAAAATTGTGGTACTTCCTGAATCAATCAACACTATTACCTTTTTCTTCTTGATTTGTCCTTCTATCTTGATGGTTTGAGGAGTGGTAATTCCGCGCCATGCCATTACAAGATATGGTCGGATTTAAATTT